>MU090173.1:0-13300 GCA_014858505.1 Corymbia citriodora subsp. variegata
CCGGGGAATGTCTGCCAAACGCGCTGCACGTCCTGGAAGTTGCCACATGTTCTGTCCACGCGAGAGATAGCACGTGAATTTTGACATATATTAGGTGGAATTTGTAATTCTATCAAATACCAAATACAGGAAGCTATTCATTGAATTTCCCAAAGTATAGGACTTGTATGGACAATTTTATTTGTGGGATTTCTCCATCGTACCATCATGAAAAATGGAAAAACAGAAACAATCTGAAGGTTAGTATTTGATCAATTTGTAGGACAATGACAAGAGGAACATCTTGGCGGTACAAACTCTCCAGAACACCATCATGGGGTCGACCTTGATGGCCACCACGTCAATCCTGCTCTGCTTGGGCCTTGCAGCGGTGATAAGCAGAACCTACAGGGTGAAGAAGCCCCTGAATGACACCGTGTATGGTGGGCATGGCGACTTCATGGTTACCATGAAGTGTAGACATTCTCTAAATAAATAACTAATTAATCAAGAATAATCAGATCCATATATGAATGTAAAACATCAAAATCAATACGCACAATGGAATTAAAATGTACTTGTTTGACTCATAACTTCACTCAAAGAAAATAGATCAGACTGATTACAATCAGCGATCTATTGGAAGCTGATCTATTGGAATACTAGATCTTCATCTCTATGATCTATTTCAGTATAGCAGCTTTTAATAGGATTTAGCAACTGATAGGTATAATCTATCTTTTTTATAGGCTAAAGAGAGAATCTAGCAAACTCTAATCAATGGTGTATAAACTGGGCCCCTCCCATTACGGGCTTTAGTTAAACACAATTGCCTACATTTTGCTATTCAACTAGGCCCATTATTAATAAATTCCAAAATCCAATTCAATAAGATCACTTAAGAGTTTAATATATATTGGAATATCCATTAACCCAATTATTTAAAATAAAAAATTAATTAATTAATGTAAGCGTATCATATGAAATTTCCAACATGAAGTACGTCACCCTCCTCACCATCTTCCTCTTCTCCTTCCTCTGCCACTCCATCTCCATTCGGTTCATTAACCAGGTCAACATTCTCATCAACACTCCATTGCAGCAAGCGGACCCCGAGACGGCATACATAGTCACTCCAGAGTACATCTCCAAGCTCCTGGAGAAAGGGTTTCTCCTCAACGCCATGGGGAACAGGCTTTTCTACATGGCGATCCCTCTTGTGCTCTGGATCTTCGGGCCGGTTCTCGTGTTTCTTTGCTCGGTGGCATTGGTTCCGGTGCTGTATAACCTGGATTTTGTGTTTGGGAGTGGCATCAAGTGTTGTAAGATGGAGGAGGGGAAGAGAAATGGTGACCTAGTATGATGCGAAGAGAGTGCATGGAAAGGGGTTTCAGTGAGAGTAAGGTTCTTTCTGAGGGGTAAGATGTGGCTACGAGCCCCTGGTGAGTTACTGTCCTGAGGTTTTCCATTTGTAACTGTGAAATTATTTGTCTTTATATAAGTACGTGATTTTGGACATGGATTGGAGTCATATAAAACCCTAAATTTATTCCCTTGATTTGTTTTTCTCTTTCCAGTTTTCTTTCCTGGTATCACTTTTCTGTCTTTCCTATTTCTACACCATCCCTCCCCCATGAGGCCACGACTTGCGCACCGCACAGAGGACGGCCTCCGCCAATTTACCTTTGCTCCAACTCACCAAGCCGATTTTCAGTCGGGTCAGTGGCTCGATTAATCTGTGGCTCCTCAATTCACCTATCTATAGACATTCATTATGCAGTCCATTGGGAACCCTAGTAGGCTGTATTTTAATTTTAGGGATAAATACACTAGAAGTTTTTAAATTTGTCACAAAAGTGCAATTGAATTCTAGAAGTCTCAAAAAGTGCAATCAAGTTTTAAAATTTATTATGAAAGTGTAATTAAGTTTTAAAATTTTGAAAAAGTACAATTACCGGAATGACTTGATTTAATTAATTTGACAAGTTTTAGAACTTGTTTACACTTTTTGAAAGTTTTAAGATTTAATTACACTTACATGATAAAATTTAAGACTTAATTGTACTTTTTGAAAGTTTTAGTATTCAATTACATTTTTGTGATAACTCTTACAACTTTTAACGCACTTATCACTTAATTTTAAAGTAAAAGACAGAGGAAAGGTCGACTCGTTATCCAAGCATTGTCGGTCAAATAATTTTGAGTCGCTTCGATTCTCAACGTAACGTGGCTTTATTTAGATCCTTTCGTTTGTTCTTTGATAGACGGTCTTTATAGGGCTCCGAGGCCTTCAGACTTTCCTTTGTTGGAATTTGCGGATGTCACTGGGATTAGCAAACATCGAGTTGTCGGGGGCGGTTCACACTTTGGGGAGTTTTGTTTCATTGCATTTACTTTTGTTCCATATTTCCGTCTTTGCTGGACATTAGAATTTTAATCATTTAGATTATATGTCTAATCACAAATGAAAAATCATAAATCATTCACGTGCATTGAATAAATGACTTTTGTCATTGCTTGTTATACAAGATTTAGTAATTTTATCATTAACCAAATAAAAAACATATTCACATCATAATTTTGTGATAATTGTTGAAAAGGTCCTAAACATATTGTATAACGGCTAATTTAGTCATAAACATTTTAATCATACCAATTTAGCTCTAGACCTATTATCAATTTGCCAATTTAGTTTCTTTCGGTCAATTTTATTCAAAAATCGCTACCATTGACACCGGTTGGCTGTTAGCCATCCAATGTGGCATGGTAGATGCTAATGTTGACATTTTTTTTCTAAAAAGTTTTTTGAATTTTTTCCTTTTTTTTCTTTTTCTTAAATTTTGCTTATGGCTGATTATTAACCATTCCAATGATCGGCCATAGGCAACGGCTTGACCATCGTAGCTTGGGTGAGGGTTTCCAAAGTTGAATCAAGAGAGACTTCTGATGAGGGCTCGACTCTCTAGCCTGAGTGAAGGTTGCCCTTGCCAAATTTGGCAAAAGTAGAACTTGCCTAAGTCGTGAGGGTGACCCTCACTTATGACCAATTGTCAGCCATGGCTGAATATCAGCCACACACGAAAGGAAAAGATAGGGAAAAAAATGAAAAAAATTGTCCACGTCAAATTAGTAATGCCAAAGAGGATGGTTAGCGGCCAATGAGCATCCATATTAGTGATTTTCCGGCCAAAATTGGTTGGAATGACTAAATTAGTAAAAATCAAAAGGTTTAAAACTAAATTAGAATAATTGAAAGGTTTTGAATTTAATTAGTTGCTGTAGAAAGATCTAGGACTTCGATGACTTTGGTCAAAACGAAACCATTCCTCTCTCAACCCCTCTCTCCCCCTCTGAACCTTTCTTCATCTCTTCTACTTCTAGAGGGGAGGGATTTGACCTTAATTTCTCCCTTCCCTCCTAGTTCATTTCCTTTTATTCCCTTTTGTATCTTTTCTTACTATCCTGATCTTATATGTGGGAGCTTTTCTTTTTGATATAATTCTAGATTTGAAGTTTTAATAAATAAGTACTTCGTCTCCAGTTTCAACAGATGTTCACAGCAGTTACAATGTCAAATTTGTGCTTATTCAACATGTAATTATTCAAAGCTTTGACACTTCGCATTGGTTTCACAGCTTGCTCTCATAGGTATCAAATCTGAATTTCTTCAATATATTTATATTGTCTCCATACGATGATGGTGTTAGGGACGTCGAATCTTAGTGCACATTGCCGAAAGGCAAAGCCATTATTATAGATGGAGATCTTGACGAGTGCTTATCACTAATGGTGTTGTATGATTTGGTGATTGGCTGCCAATCCTTTTGCTTTGATACAATCCTAGATTTGTTCTTGAAGTACAAGCGTGTAATTATCCCTAACGATTATCCTCTAATGAAACGCCTTAATTTCTAGTTGTTTGTTTTGGAGATCTATGGGCTTGTTTTTTTACTATAACTTTTGTGATTCCCTTTCATATGTCAATTTAATCATGAATGGAAAGTTCTTTTCGATAAAAAAAAGAGAAGAATTTGGATAATAAAATTGCTATGATAGAAAGATTAGAATTTTCTATAATTAAATTTTGTTGACCCACATTTAGGATAGGTCGCATATTTATTTTGCTACCTTATTTGCACATTTAATTTCATATCTTGTTTGCTATCGACAGAAAACAAAAAGAAAAGTTGTATTTTGGCGGCTAGATATTTTAGAATGCTTTTCCCATAAAAATTCCATAAATATTTAGGATTGCGTTAACATTAAGGTTGTATACTTGCATCATTTAAGTTTCGATTTTTACTTTGTTTGATGATTATCATTTTGAGAAAGCAGATTGCATGAAATATTAAATTGTAAATTAGGAATTAGAGAGGGAGAGAAAACAATAGAAAAAAAGTACTTCTCGTTGATAGGAGGATTTTTTCTTTTTTTTATCGAATTGATAGGAGGATTGAGATCCAGGAATATGGAGGGATCATAGTGTTAGCGAAGCTTTGACTAGGGCCCAAGAATGAAACGACGGATTCGGCTGCTCTGACAATCTCATCGACACCCTAATTGCTAAGTACGAGAAAATGCAATGAAAAGTGCGAAGGTGGGAACATGTATACGAATATTTTGCGGTTGAGGGTTGAACTTCAACGATATGGACGAACTCATTCCTTGACTTTGTAAATTGCAAAGGCGACCTTTGGGGGCGAACTTCACTTTGTTTTTAAGCCTTGACTTGAGTTTAATCTGTAGAGTCATCAAATTAATACTCAATTTAATACAAGAAATGAATAACTAATAAATATAATTCGAGTGCATTTTTAAAATCTGGACGCCAAGAGCTTTCCGCTACATGTATATCACTTCAATTTGACATCAAGCAAACGAGGAGAAGGGGTAATCGATTCCAAATGCTTAGGTTCTAGGTCTAGAACCTAAAATCTACCGTGTTAGGATCTGTTTCTAGTTTTGGAATCAAGAACCTAATCTATGTTAGAATCTGGAATTGGCTAATGATTTTTTTTCTCTTTTATTTTGTTTCATTTTAAATATATAATATACATGTGTTAGAGATAAATGTAAATATTTTTCTTCATGATAATATGTCCAACAAATTCAATTTCAACAAATTTTTTTTAAATGACTAAAATAACATACTTGGATTAGCATCAACAAGTTTGCTTTCGGTTCTACCTTGAAACCGATCTTGCAGCTTTCAGGTTCTATTTTAGAACTAGCCTTGCAAGTTCTCGAGTAACACTGATCAGTTTAGGGTATAGATTTGGAAACCAAACTAGCCGAAGCCAATTCTATATTTTTGGAATCGGGAACTTGACCGGTTCTTTTTTAAACGGGTATTGAATCGGCTTGAGTAAAGCCAGTTTGAGCAAATTTTTGAGTGGAACTAGCCCGATTGCTCACCTCTACAATGATGCATGTTAGAAATTTTCAAAATAAAGTGAAACGACCTATAGGAATTTGACGCATCAATAACACTTACATGACCATCATCTTACCTATGCTTAGGACTTTATACTGGGCCTTAGCCCCTTTTTTCCGTAGAAAGTAATTAGACTGCAATTTGATTAATAAAATCTTGTAGTTTATACGTAAGAGTCAAATAATATATGCATATATTAGGGGCAACCACCATGTAGAATTCAACTTGACTAGGCCAGAATAGGCTTAGTAGCTCTATTTCGAGTAGTCTCCAAAACAAGCAGGGTGGGTTCGCAATTCGAATTTTCTGTAAATAGATACTTATGCTCCCGATTATGAGAGTATATCAGTCTTTAAAATTCGATATTTGGAAGGGATTCTCAAAACTGACAACTCTAACTATCTCGAAAAAGACCAAGAGCTCTAGTGCAGAATAGCTTACTGAGTTCTCAAATTCACGAGACTCGATTTAGATCCCATGAGTGTCCCTATGCCCCGCCGTGGCCGAGCCTTGATCTTTATATAGCCTATTGGCTGAGTCGTTTGGGTCTTCAAGGCTTAGCTAGGCCCCATTTGGGTTCAGTGGATCTTAGCTAAGCTTGACTAGGGTTCGAGAATGAAACGGTGGATTTGGCTGCTGCAACATTCTCATCAACACCTGGTTCTCGATGTACGATGAATAATCCTAAAACTACGTAGCTTCTAATTGCTAAATGTGAGAAAATGGAATAAGAAATGCGAAGGCGAGAACGTGAGTATAAATAGTTTATGTCAAGGAATTCATTCCCAAATATCATCAATGCAAAGTAGACTTTTGGGAGCAAATTCAAAATACTAAACATTATCCGACTTCACTTCGTTTGTAAATTTTTTTATGATCCGGTTTGTGCTTAATCTATAGAGTCGTCAAATTAAGACTTAGTTCAGTTTAAAAAGTATCATGTGGATTCTTGTTAGATGTGTGAAGCTTTTTCCATGCCTGAGTCTAGAAGCCGAATTTCTGTTATTAGTAATTGACATTGAGATTCATTAATTTGTCATTATAGTTTCTCTTTTGTCAAGATTGGCTTTTCTTTGTTCTGCTTTATTAACACTTGACGCAGATCTCACTAATGATCCGTGGAGTGTTGTCACTTAGAGCTTGGATAATGGACGAGCTAGAGCGAGCCCATTGGGCTGCCGTTCACAAGGTTTGCAAACCGCTGTGAGGGCCGCCACGTGGCGCATGGCCCAAAGCAACACGAGCATGGGCACTATAGAAAGCTGGCAAGTCCAGGCAATCACCGAAATTTCGTCCGCAATTTATATGAAATTAGCGAAAGACATTCACAAATCAAAATCACTATGTTACAGAATATTAATTACACTGTCTATTGTAGCTGATTGTCAATCATTCGGGGAAGGGGCTTTGTAGTCCGAAAGGCACCATTATTCTTTATGGTTCTAATTACAAATCATTGCTTCATTCTTATGCTAGTTCACTTCATCTTTACCATATCACGAGCCAAAAAGAAAGTGAAGTAGTTTAACACACCATTTATTTTGTAGTAAATAAATGATTTGAAAGATATTTTTCTTAAAATGATTTATTGTACCATTTGAGATAATTAGCCAATGAATAATATTTTTATTATCGACAATAATTTATGTTTAAAAAATTTCATGAACAATAAAAATACTTTTATAGAAAAGAGTTCTCCATTCTATAGTACATAGAACTCTGTCTAGCCTTTCCTCAACAAATTCAGCCTCTTCCCTATTGTTTGTCCATGTGAACATACAACCCTTACTTTCTATGTCTATCAATTTGCAAGAGTTCAAGAACTCCTTGAACATATTTAGCCAATAATGTTCTTCCATTCTACGGCCCACCATCTCCCAATAGTAAAGAATCTCATTAAAATCGCCCATACAAGTCCATGGGAGGGTATTAGACCAACTAATGTTCCTTAACTCTTCCCACAGTAAAAGACGGTCTTGAAACTTAAGAGGAGCATGCACAAAGGTAATTCTCATGATTTGATTACTATCCTTAATATTGCATACTACATCAATAAAATGCTTGGAATATGACTATACTGCAACAGAGAACTCTTCATTCCAAAAAATTGCAAGACCCCCCGAGATACCCACAGGAATTACTAGGAAACTATTATTAAGCTTTAGCCTCCTTTTCATTCTCAAAAGTACTTGCTCTTGATTTTTTGTCTCCATTAAAAATAGGATACCGGGCCTTTCTTGAGCCATTAAGGCTCTAGTGGCTTGAACTATCAATGGTGTGCCCAACCCCTAATAGTTCCAGCATACCCAATGGCTTGCTAAGGCTAGCCACCAAAGCCTATTTTGTTTCTTCCTCAAATTGAATTGGTGCCTCCATCAACTCAATTTCATCCAGGATCCCTTGGATGTCATATTGGATATGTCTTTTTTGCTTCTTATTGGTATGAATTTTAACGCCCTATATCTTCTGTTTTTTAATATCTACTAGTGGTTGAAGAGCCAATGAGAGTGAATGGGGTCTAATAGGATGCACCAAACTTTCTTCCTCTTGACATATTTCCTTGCTTTTTCTTTTATAAGCTCCCTATTTGATGGTGGGATTTCTTTAGTGAAATTTTGCTCCTCTAGTTCAGTCAATTCGGTGTTAGTAGGTATGTCTAAGATAACCTCCTCCTCCATGCTATTCTCTTCCATCTTTACATTGAGAATGTTCCAATAAGGTTTGTACTCCTTTGCCTCAACCTTTATCCAATACTCTATCTGATAGTCCTCTATTTTGTCTTCATCAAAAGAAACATTCAAACATAGTTTTTCGCAATGCCCATTTTCTGACATGCGTAGCAATATATTTATATAATCCACCCAAATGTCTTTTCCTTTGTAGTTAGTGAGAGTACCTGGGGTCAGGGTTCTGGATACATCTAGCGCAAACTTTACTCGACCACTATTTCTATTTGAGATATTTTTTTGCTCCATTCTGACCTCTGAAACCTCTCCAATGATGCTAGCTATACATGATAGGATCTCTTTTATCCTCCATTCAAATGGTAAACTGTAGATTTGCACCCAAAAGTCGCACATACTGAAATCATAACACTTAGGAGGGGTTGAGGGGACCTACTGTTTAAGAATGAGAAGATGATTCGAGAAACTCTAGGGCCTAGAATCCACCACTCTAAAAAGGTTAGCTTTTGAAAGGAAAGTAATGGCAAGGATGCCAGTATCCAAATTCTTGAAATTTACGAAGGCTTGGAAATTGATATTAGGGTTAGCAAGAAGTTTCCCAAAGAGTGTAGGTTTGCTTTCTTTGATTTTCTTTGCAGAAACCAACTCATCACTAATGGCGACCCTATTCACAGACCACATATTCCCCAAACGCCTACACAGAGTAGCCATTCTCAAGGCCTCAACTTCGTCTCCTTCCATCCCAAAAAGTTGGTCAAAGATGGGTGAAGAAGATAAGCCTCACTTGAACTCAGAAGAAAGCCAAATAAGAGGAGGAGCCCCAAGCACCTAAAGGAATTCTAGTTCCAAGAAAAAATTGATGACAAGATTCCCACCTACAAGAGGAGATTTAGGATTTAGGGGGACCGACTACCCCATGGGGTAGAGAGAGCTCTTCACAGTGAGAGATTGGATCAACCTTCTTTTGGGCTACTATGTCTAAAGTGGAACGAGAATATTGACTGATTTGAATCTTAGGCATTATCAGGATGATAAGTTGATTTAATTACTAATTGATCTGCAAAGATATCGGATCATTTTTTTAATTATTTCAACTTAAAATTTGATATCCATTGTACTAAAGATAGCAATAATCTTTAATTTAACCTGTGAGGCGATGGGTTATTTTTTAGATTATTGTAATAATTAATTTGGAATTTTTGCAGATTGCCTTGTGGATTAGATAGGTTCATCTTTAATATTTTCCAAAAATCAAAATTACAAAAAGATTACATGTAGTCTTTTTAGACAATATTGTCTAGTTTAAATCAAATTGCATGGTAGGATTTTTGTTTAATAGATAAGATTTTACATAACACGTGCATATTTTTAAAGTAGTTTTCTAAGATAAGATAGGGCTTAGGTTAAATTAATCCTTGAACTAGATTAGATAACTATTCTTTTTAGGTGGTTTAATTAGGTTATTTATTAATTTCGAATTTTAACAAAAAATGCAGACATACCAAATGCGTGTCATAGGCCATGTTACATTTTTATGTCATATGTGTGTCTCACAGTGTACATGTAAGGTTCATTTAATTAGAAATTGCCCTCATTAGAAGTAGGTCATGTAGTAGCTAAAATTGCATGTCACATAGGCTAGTTTTTATTTGAAGATAAAAGAAAACTAAAAAATAATTGCTTGCCATAGTGTTTAATTTCCTGCAATTTATCTATTTATTGAGTTTTATTTTTAATGATTACGAATGCAATATGATCACTCCTATTGCATGTTAGTGATTTAGGCTAAAATCAATCCTGGATACCTGCAGAATATTTTTTAAAAATAAAAGAGAAATGATACCGAAATGGCATTATAATAATCTAATGTAATCAATGTTCCCAAACTCACAATTTCTGGTTTGTAGAAGTAAAGTATAATTCCTAATATTTTATTTGTTATTTAATTGACTCACCAAAAACTGATCAATGACAACTCTTAGATGAAAATAATAATCCATTGGCCAAACTTAGATGGTTTCACCCAAGTTAAAATTGCGACAATTCTCCTCTTCTTCCTCAACGAACCCTAGTGCCACAAGGATCTTCCAAGACTCTCCATAATAGATTCTAGCCACAAGCACTCTCTACCGTGGGGTTGCTTGAGCCGTGAGCATCACACTTTCCTCTACTCAAATATACTCAAAGGAAGCTAATCGTTGATTTTCTTCCTAGATGACAAGCTAGTAATGCAGCTAAGCGGCGGGACCAAATCTATAACCAAGATCTAAGACCTAAAAGATTAGTAGCTCTCTTTAAAATGAGTTAAAAATGAGTCACTTTCTCATTTTCTTTGATGGCTAAGTATTGCTATAGTGTGGATTCAATCCTTCCAACATTTCCTCAGCTGCCTTGAGTTGTTCCACAGAGTCGATAGTCAGATTGAAGCAAACAATAACCATGAGGTTGCTTGCTTCAATTCAGACTTCACTTGAATGAGTGAAATTTTGTTTTTGCTTGATCAGGGTTCCCATTTATTTTTTTGATGTTCTTCCACATGGCCTTTGCATCCTTAGTTGGAGGGATCCCAACTGTGATTTTCGGAGTAATTCAGTTTCCAATCCAAGTCCAACAAACTAGTTAAATTTCCTCCAGTGGTGCATGAGCTATTCATTGATCAAAATCCGTTCTTGCCTTTGGTGACGAGGGCTCACCGAAACTCCTGACATCGAATCGAGTAATTTTCTGGTCTAGAGAACTATTAAGAGATGAGACACAGTCCTTGTCTATCGGTTGTTGAGGTGTACTGTGGGTTCTCGTGCTCCAAACTAGGGGTGTGCAATGGGAATCGCCTAACTCGAGAACCGCCCAAACTGAACCGGACCGGCCATTTTTGGGTGGTTCTCGTAGTCAGCAGTTCAATTCTTGGTTCCCATTCTTGGAACCGGTGGCCGGTCGGACCAATTCTCGGTACCAAGGTGGGAACCGGATTGATAGGACCGGACCGATAGTTTTTAATATAAATATTTTAAAGTTTCTTAAGAATTTGAAAAAAAAGAAGAAAATTCTTCAGAGTCTTAGGAAAGTACAATCACATATAGATTAAAAGGACATATTGATAAAGCAATGTATAAACGAAGTGGATTGTCTTTGAGAATGTACTGTAATATTAACAATTTTTTTTGTAAAAAAAAAATTACTAGTTCCATCAGACCGGACTAAACCGGTCGGTCAGCCAATTCTCGATTCCAAGATCGGTCGATCCGGTCCACGATCCCAGAATTTGAAAACCAGCCCTCTCGGTCCAGTTTCTGGTTTCACCTTGGAATCGGACCGGACCGAGAACCGATCACCCCTACTCCAAACAATTGCTGGCAACAAAAAAGGAGTGATGAATTTACTCAGGCTGAAGAGACAAGTAAGGATTCATTTCCAATTCCTATGAACCCAATTTGGGCATCTGACCTGGGAAGAACCAATCTGGCCTAGGGTTTGGGTTGAATGGGCCTCCTTCGGAATGAGCTTGGATAATTACCCATTGGATGGCTGGGACTAGATGAGGGGCCATTGAGTGGGTCAAGCCCAAACAAACTGCTCTTGACTAGGCCGGGTTTGATTGGGCTATCCCGAATTGGGTTGTGGAACTAGGTTTTGATCTCCTTAGAGTGGATCAACATGTGCCAAATTCAAACTTGAAGGTGAGTCAAGCACTATTGACAGAATTGGTGCACCTAGATCCTAACTCTTCCTAGATGTTGAGATTTGATTTTTCGGTATGGGTATTGGTAAGAAAGGAGGAAAAGGAAGCTGTTTCTTTTTCTTTTTGGTTGGTGAAGTTGTTTAGTTGCTGACTCTTATACCAGAGTGTTAACTTTGTTTTGCAAATTAGCATGATTCAACAACAGTAAAGTCAAAAGAAAAAGGGAGGCAATCGAATGGGTTGCGGAAGCAAACTAGGAAACAATCTGATGCCATGACACGAAATAGAGAAGAAACAAAGGATTTAGGAAATCTATAAAAAGTGTGTCATGTTCTAATAGAGACCTTGTATGTACAAGGTTCTATGTATAATACAAATATATGGCCACAATAAAGGAAAAGATATACAAAAGATACTTTCCTAAATGTTCATAATTTAATTCCCAAGTAAAGTGATTTATTTAATCACTCTAGAATGAGGAATCATATCTTCAACAAACATCTCCAACAACATGCATTATTTAAATTGACAAACATGGAGTTTCTAAATGATGATTTATTACATCACAACTGTTCTCATGTCCAAAGCTTTATGCCAACAAAACCTGTCGACGGTATTCTCCAAGAGCCCAAATTGGGAAGATGTTCCTATATGATGAGTAGTTTAATGTACAATTTCTCATAAATACTCCGGTGATTTCCTGTAGGCAATAAAAGTAAAATATTAAATAGTTAATTTAAGCACATCGCATTAAAATAAACTTATAACTAGTAACAATCGCAGAAAGTGGTGTCGTATTTACCTGTTGTGGAAAATCACCATCGTCCATTTGTGAATTGATTAGCACTTTGACTCCGCGATGGATGGGTGTTGAATCTATCTTGGCCTAGAATAAAAATAAATAATTAAACATAAGTAAGATTGAGCTGAAGGAAGTACGTGCTTATATCATTCTTATCATAATAGACATATCTATTGCTATTTTTATGCAAAATTTTCTCTGCTAATCTTGTTCAGGTGTGCTGTTTATATTATAATTTCAATAATTCATTGTAACTTGTCACTGATCAAACATCGTTTGCATGCCTATGTGCATGTCGTGCGTGTAGGCGGATCACTCGAAATTGCTTGACGAATTGGCTTCATAACCGATGTATTTTGTCACGCTGTCCTGCATCAATAAGGGACAACGCTAACCTGTCCTGCACCAATAAGGGACAACAAAGCCCACGCTGTCTGGACCAAGTTTGGACGGTTTCCTTCCAAATTTGTGTAAACCTAGATAAACATGGTTAGATAATCATAATTATCATTAATCATAACAAAGGAATTATGTTTATCGATCTCTATAGTATGTAAAAATTATGTAATGACTTGCATACCTTATTCTGGCTAGAAATATAACTCTCCCCCCATCCGCCACAAGGCAACTGTTTTGACAGCAAGAATTCACAAGCTTTTCTCACGGTTGGACTATTGCGGTAGTTCTTCCCACAAGCCGCAAGCCCTTCTACTGCAAACCAT
>MU090173.1:15699-55877 GCA_014858505.1 Corymbia citriodora subsp. variegata
TTTTGCCAATAAGAAAGAACAGACATAATATTTGTATACCGTGAGCCAGAATTTTCCCCAAGATGGAATCCCCACAAGACCACCATGATCAAGAATCCATTTCCTTCCTCTAGCCATGGCTCCATCCTCACCATCTTCAGGCCCTTCTCCAAGCAATCTAAGTGCAATGTAGCTTAGCGCAGAGCCAAACATGGTGCTATGCCCTTCTATATGAAACCCCCAACCTCCATCTTCATTCTTTTGATTTGTGGGCAAACAAGTGCAAATATATTGTCATAATCGTTTTACAGTATTGCATGAAGTGAAAATGAAGTAATCTTGCACGAATAATGAAAGAGCAAAGTGCACCTGGTGGTTATATATATAGCGTTTGATTTCCTTATTGTGCTCCTGAGTAAATATCGCATTCATTGCTCCCGTAATGTAAAGTGCAAAGACCTGCAAATCATATTCTCATATGTATTGCAAATCATCGACCAAAACAATGCCAGATGTAAGACCACTACTAGAATTAAGGAATAAGTGTATTAGAAATCCTAAAACATAACACAAAGGTGCAATTAAGTTTTAAAAATTTCAAAAAGTTCAATTAAGTTCTAAAACTTGTCACGAAAGTACAATTGAGTCCTAAAATTTTTAAAGAGTGCAATCAAGTCTTAATACTTGTTATGAAAGTTTAATCGAGTCCTAAAACTTCCAAAAAGTCTATCAAGAGAAGGCCTTGCTTTGATCAATTAACAAATTTTAGGACTTAATGGCACTTGTTAAAAGTTTTAGGACTCAATTATACTTTTATGACAAGTTTTAGAACTTAATTGAACTTTTTGAAAGTTTTAAGACTAAATTACATTTTGTTGATAAGTTTAAGGACTTCCAATACATTTATCCCAAAAATATCGAAAGGACCCAAGGCATGCATTTCGACTCGTGACTTGTGAATCCAACTTATGGATCACAACTGCAAATATTCCTATATTTCAATTGTCAGATTGGGTTTTGGTTCATATGCTGTACTTAGCTCTACGAGATTAGCAGGCAATTTGATAAGTTGGGAATTTATCTTTAGTGGTTCTTGTTATCTATTTAACGTTGATCCAAGAAAAAATTGTAAGTTAGTCCGAGATTCTGTTTGGCGTTTGACCTAGAAAAGCGGGCTTTACCATGGGAGGAAAGAAGAACAGGGGCCCAGCATTCTCTGCGGGCCAATGGCCATCGTGGGCCTGAAGGGATGAATAGAAGCTGATAGCCCTCCTCAGCGTGTTGGTCACCCCTTCCTCCGTCACGTCTTCAGCATCCGCCACCTTCACCGGCGGTGGAATCGGCCCACTTGGGTTCTCCTTTGTGAGCTGCAGATTCAAGCACTGGAGCATGTCATCATCGTGATGGACGGAAAGCCAGCAGGTTGGTGTCAACTACCAAAGCTCAATGTGCAGGCTGGTGACTACAAAAATTGGAGAATGCAAACTGAAAGTAAGGTGAAAATGAGGAGGATTTTCCAAATTTTCCTTGAAAAAGGAAATGTGCCGTGCCTGTCGAATCACTAGCATGATGTGGTTATCAGGTGATATAACTAATGTGTAAGATACAACATCCCAATATGATTTGGCACTTCTTTTGCCAATATGTGCAGCACTTTTACTTTAAAAAGTCAACGTGGAGACCTAGTTAATGGTATCATGGTATCATTATCATGTGACATAACTGATACTTAAGATGCAACATTATGAGATGATCAAATACTTCTTTTGCCAATACACGTGGCACTTCTACTCTAAAAGGTTAATGTTGAGACCTAGTTAATGGTATAATGGCGTCGTTATCATGTGATATAACTGATGCGTAAGATACAATATCCTGATATGGTAAGGCACTTCTTTTTCCAATACTTGCAGCATTTCTACTCTAAAAGGTCAATGTGAAGACTTTGTTAATGATGTCATGGTATCGTTATCACGTGACATAATTGATGCGTAAGATACAACATGCCAAGATGATTAGGCACTTACTTTATCAATATGAGCGGCACTTTTACTTTAAAAAATCAATGTGGAGACCTTGTTAACCACACATATCAGCAGTCAGAAAAAACGGTATGCCAATTGACTCGGAACTCCCATTATATCGTAGGGAGTTTGCAATAATGTGTGCTCAAAGGAAGAGGCGGAAAATTTGTTTGGCTGAAAAAAATAAAGGAATCCCAGGCGTGTACGACCCTCGGGACATCTTTTTTATTTTTTATTTTTTATTTGGAAATTTCGTAATATATTTGTGGGCCCCCCTTGAAGTTGTTGTGCTTGAACATCCAAAGAATTTGTTTCCTGAGGTCAGTCAAAGGAGTTTTTCTACTTCAATTTGTTTTCTTCAGCTTTTCCATTTTATAAAATTTTTGTTGGGAGGGGGAAAAAAATACTTCTTACGCCTAAAATAAAGAAAACATAAGTTGATACCTCAAGGTTCTGTTTGTTTTTCGCAAAAAATATCAATGATTTGAAAATGTGTTCGAAAAACTAATTGTTTGTATTGCTTATAAGACTGAATCAGTGATAGTGAAAATATTTTTTATTGACTAATCATTTAAAGCGACACAACATATTATTATTAGAAATAGTTTTCCAAATTAATCATTTTCCATGAAAACAAATACAGCCCTAAATAATAATATTGTCAAAAAAAATCATTTTCAAGGAAAATATTATTAGTTTTCATTTGTTTGGTTGTTTATAAAAAGTAATTTCCTTCTCGATAGAAATGGAAATCGTTTTTTATTAATCTAAAACCTATCATGTTCAGGCCTAGAAAACGTTTTCCATTATATCAACTGATTTTCTGTAATCCAAACACCGAAAATCGAAAAACAATTACCCAGAAATAATTTCATTCCTAACAAATGGATCCTAAGTTTCTATTTTTAATGTGAATTGTCAATTACTATTTACATAGGATTTTTTGCCTACTTGATTCTTTACTTGTTGATGTGTCGAATGTGGCCACTACGATGTTTACACTATGTTGAGAAAGATGCAACCTCAGACCGACGCCTTAACAAGGATTTGAGAAAAGACTAATTCAGAGACATTTGTAACACTAATTTGTGAGCTCCTATGTGAAAGATTGATTTCAGAGAAGGGTGGTGGGTCCAAAGGCCTTGATCAACCTTGTCCGAAGAAGGGAAGGAATATCCGAGTGCGTGAGGAAACGCTCACCTTTCCCATAAAAGGAGAAGTTAGGCACTTCGATCTTAACTCTTTGCTGCTCCTAACACAAGTGTCCATGAAATAATTATTGAAACGACGTGCAAATTCCTTCGTCGCTCCACACCGCTTGTGGAGTTTGTTATTTCCATGCCAGGTTTCTATAAATAGTTTATATACCATACAATATATGTCTTTTATGTAAAATATTTCTTACAGAAGTGATCAAGAAATGGAAAGGCTCATCTACCAAAAAAAAAGAATTTATTTACCAGTAAATGGACAAGGAAGAGCAAATGGGTTATTGGGAGGAACGCTCCTCTAGCTGTTCGTCTCGGTCATCATGGCAAATCATACTTGTTACTAAGGGTTTAGGGTAACGCTTCTATTCTTGTGAACAAATTTTGATCAGAAATTATTTTTTTTGGTTTTGCTCCCGAGAACAAATTTTGAGTATATAAGGTATTTGATAAACTGTTTAAAAATTTTACTCCGGAAACAAAAATGCATTTGGTAAAAATTTCCGATCTTTTGATTCTTTTAATTTTTAATACTTTTTATTATATTTTTCTTTTTTCTTTTTTCTCCCCTTCTTCCTCTTGGCCACCGCTGGCGAGCGGCCGAGCAAGGCTCCAATGAGGCTCGGCCTCGCAGATTTGGGCAAGGCCAAGCCTCGCCGAGCTGGGCTAGCCTCACCTAGCCGCCACCAGCGAGGCTCGAGCTCACCCAGGCAGCAAGAGGTTGAGCCTTGCCCAGATTTGGGCAAGCTCGAGCCTCACTCATGGTAGCCAGGTGAGGCTCGGCCTCATGCCGCCTAGGCGAGGTCAAGCCTCGATGGTGGCGGTCGGGTTGAGGCTCAGCCTCGCCTAGATCTGCGAGGCCGAGCCTTGCCGGTGGCGGCCCAGGGGCAGTGATGGGGCGGTGATGGGGTGGGAAGAGGAAGAAGAAGAAGAAGAAGAAAGGGAAGGGAAAAAAAAGAAAAAGAAAAAAAGAGAGAAAAAAAACTTATTCTCAAAATTGTTTCCGGGAGCGAGAAGCAACTTTTTTTTTTTATTCTGGATTCTACTCCAATCCTGTTCCCGGGAACAAAAATTTACCAAATGTATTTATGTTCCAAATCTACTCCTAGAAACAAAATAACAGATTCAGTTATTCTCGAGAACAGAATCAGTTATTCTCGAGAACAGAATCAAGTTTTACCATGCAGGCCCTAAGATTGCAACTAAGTGAAATTTTCAATGTGAGAGCTTCACTTGTGGTAACATTTATAGGAGAAAATTTATATGCTCGGAGCAAAAGACTTAGACTTAAATATTTTCAGGCCTCTATTTGCTTCCATTTATTTATGACTTTTACACAATAAACTTAATTCAAAATTCAGTGTACATGTGAAAGGAAGTGTAGAAGTTTTCAAACAATTGATAGGGTTGCCACACAATTTTTATACTTTTCAAGAGGCTTTTCACACACAGAGAGTTTAGTTCATGCGTACCTGCATTCTCATCAGGAGATCAGAGCTCTGCTTGACACGGAACCGATTCCTCGTGAACTCATCTCGGACCCTCTCAACTTCCTCCTTCTCCTCCGGTGTGCCGGCGTCAGGGTCGAACTCCCAGTGCTGCCGCCCGATGTGGTTGTTCACGCTGGTCAGCCACGGCCCGCCCTCCGCTATCTTCAGTTTCCACATTCTCTCTCTCTCTTGTTTATTTATCTGCCGAACGCTTACACACAAAGCTCGCACATCAGAATATACAATTCATTACAACCTTCAAGGCAAGCAGAAACGGCACACCTTTTACTTTTCTTTGTTTTCGTTTGATCTAGTGATTGGTGGATCACTGAAACAGCATGAATTCGTTTATGCAAATTAGCCATGATATAACCAGCTATGGAGAAAGAGAGAGAGATTATGGAGCTTATGAGAGAAAGGAACAGGATTGTCTCTCTCGGTTGCTGGGTACCTGAAAAGTGTCAAGAACTGCTGAGATGAGAGTGCGTGCTTTTGTGCGCTCCGGAAAGGAGGAGATTAAAGCGAACTTAGGGAAGTGATGAGTTGGTGCACAAGCGTCGGGGCTTTTTTATAGGGGTCCAAGGACCACGAACTCAATTATTCCATTCAATTATTGGGTTTGAGTGACCACCATTTCATTTAAAGAGTTAGTTTGATTTTCCACTTTTTCAAGGACTGGAGCAAAATATGTAAGTATGTAAATAGGGTTTTGTAACTTACGTACAAAACATGGTAGACACTAGCTTATAAAATAGATATAGGATTGCATAAAAAGAATTCTATTATTCTATTCGGCTTTTCTTTTATTTTTTGTTTTTGGGTCCAATTTCGTTTTTTGAAGAACACCCAACGTAATTACCGATTCGAAAACTTGCAAGTTGGGGATGATCCCATCTATACATCATCCGTTTGGGTGGCAGACCGCGTGTGTTGATTAGTATAGTATCTCGCCTATTTGCCCCCACCTACTCAAAAAATCTGAACTTTTCATTTATAGGAAAAAGGATGGCAAGAAGAACAAGTCCCGGAGCAAATTCAGAACAAATGCATAATACTCGACTTGATAGCAGGTCAAATAACCTATAAGAGACCTATAAAAACGAGGCAGCTAACTTGAGAAACCAAGCCCACAAAGACCCTAATATAAACTACTTATTAAAACCCGACCGGCACAAATTTTAGGATTTACAGTGGCATTTTCCTAAATAAATCAATAGTTCAAAGGGGTTTTGGATTCAGTTATTCAAGTGTTGTGCTAGAACGTCCAATATTTAGTATGTCTACCTCTGAGTTATCTACCTCAGCTAACCCTTGATAGTAGGGCAATAGACGTGACAATGCCAAATAACTGAAGGCATACCAATTTGTACATCTTCCATTCTAAAAGTTGGCTAGCCCTTAATAGTAGGGCAATAGACATGCCAATTTGGACATCTGCCATTCTAAAATGTGAGACTTTCCCTCATATTTGTAAACTCACCACTAGCTCTTTCCACTAGGGATGTGCAACCAAACTGATTTTATCTAAAAAGCAGACAAGACTGCTCAAAAACTAGGTCAGGGAATAGTTTCCAAATTTTTGGAATTAATTACAACCGGTTTGGGAACGGGTTTTGAATAAATACTCACCCAAGAACTGAACCGGACCATCCCGTTTTGGAACCGGTTTTAGATCTAGTTTTATAAGTTAAAAAGCCAAAACTCTAATTTCTTCTTCCCTCAAATTCTAACCTCGGCACTAGTTCATCCTTTATCCTTCCTTGGAACTCTTCTCCAATCTTTCCTCTTCCCCTAAATTTTATGGATGAATGGGAATTGGAGTTTTATAATTTATGTTTTGTTTACATGTTTGAACTTTTCATCTCTTATAATGTATGTGACTATGTATTCATCTTATGAATTATTATTTTTTGGCATATAAGGATTTTTGTAGTTCATTTTTTACTTTGAATCATTTCGTTGCTTATAGTCCGATACAATTTTGCCATAAAAATTGAACCAAAAAAGGAACGAAAAATAAAATAGGTTCTCTAGTAGACCTTGGAACTAAACTGAAAAGACAAAGTAGGTTCAAGAAGCGATTCTAAGCAAACAGGGTAGGGTCCAGTGTCCAAAAATTAGGAAATGATTATAACAAAGTAGGTTCCAAGGCATATGAAAAGCTTATCTTAAGAATTTTTGGCCCACCTAAGCACATGAATCTACATTGCACATCATGGTTTAATAAATTGATTTTGTTAATCGAAATGCAGGCAACGACAGTAAATTTAGTATAATAAATGTGACATAATGGTTCCCGAAAGTCTGAACAAGATCCACTGCTTATTTCAGCTGATGATCTACCCAGCATGAAATCTTTTTGGGCGCAATAAGAATTTGTGTTCCAGGTTTGATGTGTGTGTATTCCTCTCAGAGGCCCAAATGACATGAAATGCTTGATAAATCATTTACAAAACAAAAAAGTGAGATGCATAATTGTGACGGTTGATATTGACTTTTTCCATAGTTACTTGCCAAATAATTTGAAAATCTCAAGTCATTTAATGACCCTCGGGACGATCTTGCCCCCACCACTCGGCCCAATTGAGCACCCATATAGCAAAGCCCACGAAGGTCTCTTAGCAGCCCCTTATCGTCCTTTGCTCACGGGGAAATTATTGGAATGGTCATGTTCTTGAGTATGATGATCTCAAAAGAAAAGGCAAATGCTCTGATGATCCAAATACTGAGTCTTGAGCAAGAAATACGAACCGCTTAACATACGAGCATCTGTCGAAGGGGTTGAGAGTTGTCAAGCTCGAAGTGTACAGATCAAAAGCTTAGGGGAGGACTTACCAAAAAAAAAAAGCTTAGGGGAGGCTGAAAAGGGGGCGAGTTAAGGAATTAGGCAAAATCTAAGTTTAGGAGGACCGAAATATATAGATCCCACTTGAAAATTTTAAAGGAGTGTAAAAAAATATTAATAACGGCATGCAAAGTACATGTGTAAATAATTTGTTAAAAACATTAGATGGGTGGGAATAATTGTTCACGTCATAACATTGTTACAAAGTTTCCGATATATATATGTGTGGAAGAAGCCTTACATGGGAAAGTATAGAAGGAAAGTATTGAGTTTAAACTTGATGGAATTAGAGTATATGTTACTCAAATACATGGGTTCTCAAGTGAACTTACAAGCATTGAATGTGCCTTATTTATAATTTATAATCAATCCTCGCCAGAATTAGAGTAAATGTTCTTGTATGATTCTATCTGTTGAAAGTTGACTTTTCTGAGAATCCAATGATTTTCTTTATGCACAACATGCATTATTCAATCATAAAATTATTATGTGTGTTAATTTAATCCTAAATTTATTTATATTTTGTAAATTGAGTTCATTCGACCAATTTAAATCAAAAATTGTCTATGTGGACACTAACCTTCTAATTCTTATGTGATACGGCTGTCGTTAACATAGATATTTTTTATAATTTTTTTATTTTCCATTTCTGTACTTTTTTGGGGCTGAGAGCAAGGATGCTCTCACTGACACTTGGCAAAGGCATTGTGGGCCTCGTCTAATCTAGGCAAGCGCTGTGGCACCCTTGCTCCGTCCAAATCAGTCACTGAGTGTTGGACGCTGACATGTATCTTGGGAGTTATCTGCTTGCATTTAATAGTTGGTGCATTTATTATCTTAGGAAAATGATTTCACAAGTCTCTCAACCAACAACAGTTCTCTCTTCAACTTCCTTTTCGTACAAATGCTTTAACTTTGTAGAGAGTGATGACTTGTTAGCGATAATATAACCCTTTATTGCAAAAGTTTGAAAATCAATAATCTTTAATTTTCACAATAAAATAGATAAACATATATATATTTATCCATAACGTTACTCTTGAAGATAATTATTGTAGAAAAACGAAAAAACACAGAAATCTGATTTTTCTCCCTTAACTCACTTTTTCTTTATTGTATTCTATCGATAGAGGATATAATATAACATTCTCTTTTTGTTATTGTTGTCGGTGGTGGAGATAATTCTAAATTCTATTTATATTTTTTATTAACAGGTGTCTTCTATCAAAATACCTTTCAACTTTCATAAAAGTAGCATCTCTTCTGAAGAGCAATAACTTTCCTATAAGAATAGTACCATTTCATTTCATTAGAGTCATAATTCACAGCCAATATTTATTTTATAATATTTTAATAATTATTAAACCATTAATAAATAATATCACATGGATTGTAATAATTCTTACAAGACTAGCACCCCACACTGGCATTGCCATGAATGTTTCGGCAATAAATGTTTGATTTTAGCTATAGTTATTTAGAATGTGTTTGATAACATTTCTGTTCTAAGGAACAATTTCTTTTCAGAATTATTTCTTTTCTATTTCTATTTCCAAGAACAATTTTTGAGTAAACTAACGCGTTTGATAGTTGCAAAAATTTTCTATTTTAGAAATAGAAAAAAATAGAAATGCGTTTAGTACGACCCATAAATTTTCTGTTCTCCTTTTCTTTTAGTGGTGACGGTAATCGGTGGCGATAGTGGTAGCGGTGGATGGCTGTAGCTAATGATTGGGGGGCAGTCATAGGCAATTGGGGTGGCAATGGTGAGTAACGACGACCCAAGAAATACTTATTCTAGAAATTGTTCCCAAGAATAAAAAACTATTTTTTTCTACTTCTCGTTTCTATTCCAAGTCTACTCCCTGGAATAACTTTTATTTCCGAGGATAGAAAACTAGTGGACATTACCAAATGGATTTATGTTCTTTTTCTATTCCAGAGAATAAAAAAATAGAAAAATAGAAAAATTGGCAAGTTGCCAAATGTACCTTAGTACCTCATACTCAAAGCTCCAAGGTTGATGAGTTTGTTGTCACAACAACTCCAAAGTGTGAAGGTCTCCACACACAAGATACATCATAAATGCTCAAGGCATGGCAAAATCTTTTTATAAGCTTATTCACAACATGCCTCAAACTCATGGCATTGTTAAAAACAGGAGACCTCTTTTATCATTAGGGTCGTCACCATTGTAACTCATTTTGCTAATGCCTATTCGAGTCGCACTTACATCATCAACTTGGGAGTTTGGCCCCAACAAAAGTTTATTTCCCTCAAGAGGATGCTACGTGTTTGTCTGGTCATCTCTTCTCCTCAAAACGGGTGGCTAACATGTAACTTCAGATCATTAGCCTTTATCCTAAACACGAGCGATTCCAACCCATCATTGGGAAACACCGAAACATAAAACCCAAAGCTTCAAACCCACTTCAAGCGATGAATCACTCGTTTTGTCCTAAAGCTCCTCACATGAACATTTGACAAAGGGAGCAACTCATAGCGCATGCAAACACCACGTGCCCGCCAGTCATATACTGATATCATCTCAATCATTGCTCTTTCTTTCTTTCTCTCCGAATCATTTCTTGGTCTCGATGCAAATGAGACAAGCATGGGACGTTTCGATCCGGGTAGAGAGCATGGTCCCAAGATGGGCCACTCGTGCAGGCGAACCGTGAAGTTCCAGCTGTGGCAACAAATTGGCCATCCTTACGTAGGTTGGAAGCTAGAAGTTACGTGCATTAGTGGGTTATGGTGAAAATGCTTGGCTTATTCAGCTGATCAAAACACGATGCTGAGAAGTACACGCGTCTCTCGAAAGAGGGTCCATTTATTTATTTAGTTGGTTAGTAGGTTCTTCAGATATTTATTGTTGTGGTGAGAAGGTCGATTTCCAGTTTGTTTATTCCATTTATAGTCTATTTGGTCAATGAGTAAGAGTTTCCTTCGAAGTCAAAGCCAGCTGGGGTTGTCCCCAGTTTTAAATTTTTTGTACCTGTCACCAGCCATCGCCCAAGTGATCCATCAAAAATGGATGGACTCTGGTATTGAAAAATAATCCACAGAAAGCAAACTGTTTGTTGTAATCAGAATATCAATACAAAAAGATGATGACAACTGTATAAACTTACAATTCTTGGAGAAGATGAAAAATAAAATATCACTTGAAAATCACACAAAATTGGAGGTGAGGTACAGATGTCCGAATCTCCTTAAGGTGATTAATTCTTGCCAATGGTGCTCTGCAAATTCGCGAACTATGCCTCCCAAGATATAACACTTCGAACCTGTTTAGATTAGCACTTTGCAAACAAGACTCAGTCGAACCGTTCAATTGAACCAGCACACTCAGAAGAATCAGAAGAATAGAGTAGAATTTTTTCTTTCTGAAGAACCTTTTTGAAGCTCTATGTTTTTATCTATTTATAGAGCTTTCAAGTTCATGTACAGAAGAGATACATAAATTAAATAAATACATGTATCCAAGAAGAGATTCATGAATTCAGGAAATACGTGTATCCGAAAGATTCATGAATTCCAAAGATACATGAATTCAAGATATTCATGAATTCAATAAATACGTGAATTCCAGAGATTTATTAATTCAATAAATATAGATTTATGAACAGAAAATACGTATCTTAATTTGTTTACATTCGTTGATCCATTAATCATATATATATAACAATCCCCCACATTAATGGATCAACAAAACATTTTTGACTCGAAGGAATCTGAGTATATCTGTTGAAATACACCGCATCAAGATAGGTAGCTTTCGCTTTGAACCTTCTTTAGTGAAAACCTATCGAACTTACTTAACTAGTCGATAGACTAAGCCTTGAATTGCCGGTTGTTTGTATAAACCTAGACAATAAACTTCACACAGAGTATTTCCAATTCAAGATTAGTTCTCGGTTGTGTTCGTTCTTTCGACCCTGAACTTCTCGGGATTCATGCGTGCTTTAGAAAATCTAGCCTTAAAAGATTTTCATAGAGTCAACTAGCTCCACGCATATAGGTGCATTCCTATTAAAGATATCCTCCATATCTTACTTGAATGTTACATTCCAAGTTATAGGAATCATTAAACGCATAGTGTACCCTTAATAACGTTGTAGGAAAGCACTGTTGCATTATAAGAATGGGAGATAGTGCTCACACTAGAGTTTCTAGAATTTGCGTTGTCCTATTGAACCTAGTCCATGGGATCTCCAATCACATAGGTTAGGTTTCCACCCCGGAATCTCTTTATTAAGTTAAGGCTCTTAAACCCATTCCCCTTGATGTGCAGTTTATATGCTCTCTTGACAAACCTTTTGTCAGTAGATCCGCAATATTTTCCTTTGACTTTACAAAATCTAAATAAATGACTCCATTTGAGAGCAACTGCCTTATGGCATTGTGTCTACGACGAATGTGTCTAGAATTACTGTTATAAATCACATTATGTGCCCTTGCAATTGCCACTTGATTATCACAGTGTATGCAAATTGCAGGCATAGGTTTTGGCCATATTGGAATATCATCTAAGAAATTTTGAAGCCATTCTACTTCTTCAGCAGCTTTATCTAAAGCAATAAGCTCCGATTCCATCGTAGAGCGTGTTATTAGAGTTTGTTTAGATGATTTCTATGACAACGTTGCACCTCCTAGCGTGAATACATATTCGCTAGTCAATTTCGATTCATCAGAATCTGAAATCTAGTTGGCATCACAATAACCTTCCAAAACAGTTGGATATTTGCCATATTGTAGAACATAGTCTTTTGTCATTTTCAAATATCCTAATACTCTCATCAGAGCATTCCAGTGCTTGTGACCAGGGTTACTAATATATCTACTCAGTTTGCTTACTGAATATGCAATATCTGGTCTAGTGCAATTCATGATATACATGATGCTGCCAATTACTTGAGAGTATTCCAACTGTCTGATACTATTTTCAGTGTTCTTTCTTAAAGTTAGGTGTGGAAGAAAATGATTGTTTGCATCTTTAATGCCGAATCCTTTAAATCTCTCAATTACCTTTTCAATATAATGAGATTGTATTAAACCTAAGCCATCAGAATTCATTAGAATTTTGATGTTGAGTATAACATCCGCTACACCTAAATCTTTCATCTCAAAGTTCTTCTTGAGAATGTTCTTGGTAATTCTAATGACCTCAGTATTATCTCCAAGAATTAGTATGTCATCGACATACAGACAAATAAGTACATATCCAACTGTTGTGGATTTAGTTTATACACATTTGTCACACTCATTAATTCTATATCCATTTTGAATCATTACTTGGTCAAATTTCTCATGTCATTGCTTAGGAGCTTGTTTAAGTTCATACAATGATTTGACAAGTCTACACACTTTGTGTTCTTGTCCTTTGACCTTGAACCCTTCAGTTTGTTCCATATAAATCTCCTCGTCGAGATCACCATTTAAGAATGCAGTTTTTATATCCATTTGATGTATCTGAAAATTGTATAGCGAAGCCATAGCAATTAACATCCTTACTGATGTTATTCTTGTGACAGGTGAATAAGTATTAAAGTAGTCAAGACTCTCTTTTTGTCTAAACTCTTTGGCTACAAGCCGAGCTTTGTATTTATCAATGGAACCATCAGCTTTTAGTTTTTTCTTGAATATCCATTTACATCTAATTGGTTTATTTCCAAGAGGAAGATCAACCAATTCCCAAGTATGGTTACTTAGGATAGAATGGATTTCATTGTCAATGGCATTTTTCCAAAAAGGAGCATCTAGAGATGACATTGCCTCTTTAATGTTTAGGGCTTACCTTCTAACATGTATGTTAGAAAATCAGGTCCAAAAGATCTTTCAATTCGAGAGCTTTTATTCCTTCGAAGTTCGACATCTTTGGTCAAAACTTCATCATTCTCAGATTCTGATTCTCTAAGCCTTTTCTGAGAAAGTTCTCCTTGATTTCTTTTTACAGGATATATATCCTCAAAAAATTCAGCATCTCTTGATTCTAGGATTGTATTGACATGGATTTCCGCATTTTCAAATTTGTGAATCAAAAATTTATATGCGCTACTATTTTAAGCATAAACTGATGAATATGCAATCTGCCATTTTAGGTCCCAACCGAGTTTGTTTAAGAGGAGGAATTGCCACCTTGGCCAAGCACTCTCACACTTTTAGAAAATTGTAGGATGGTAACTTTCCATTCCATAACTCATATGGAGTTTTACCTATATTTTTGTGGGGTATTTTATTAATAATATAATGTGCAATTAAAACTGCCTCCCTCCACAAGTTCTGAGGTAAACCTAAACTCAGAAGCACGGCGTTAACCATCTCCTTTAGTGTTCTATTCAATCGTTCAGCAACTTCATTTTGTTGTAGAGTATAAGGTGTAGTTGTTTGGAGAATTATTCCAAAACTAGCACAAAACTCTTTGAAATTGATTAAACCATATTCTCCTCCTCTATCGGACCTAAGCACTTTAATTCGTTTGTCAAGTTGATTTTCAACTTTATTTTTATACTTTACAAACATGCTCATAGTCTCATATTTGCTAGTTAATAAATAAACATAGCAAAATTTAGTACAGTCATCTACAAATGTGATGAAGTACTTCTTTCCACCTCTACAATTTACAAATTTTAAATCACATAGATCACTATGGATTAATTGTAGAGGTTCACTTGTTCTTTCAACGGATTTGAAAGGTTTCTTAGCAAACTTGGCCTCAACACAAATCTCACACTTGTAATGGGCATCCAACTCAAATCTTGGAATTAACCCCAAGTTTGCTATTCTCTTCATTGTACCATAGTTTACATATCATAATCTACCATACCATAGATAAGGAGACATAACAGTGTAAACTGAAGACTTTTCTTTATTAATAGTCTTTGGGTACACATAATTCGAGTTTACATTAATGACAACCACATTGGCTTTAAACAAGTCATTGCACAAGTACTCTTTCCCCACATACATCCTTCCTTTCGAAAGTACAAACTTATCAGATTCAAATACTACTTTGAAACCCTTCTTGACAAGTATAGGGCCAGAAATTAGATTTTTCCGAATTTCTAGTACATGCAGCACATTCAGCAGGGCGACCTCCTTGCCAGATGTAAACTTCAAGATCACCTTTCCTCTTCTGGCAATTTTTGCTGATACAGAGTTAGCCATATAAAGCTTCTCATCTTCTTCAGCATTCTCATAAGATGAGAACATGTGTTTATCTACACAGATATGATTTGTGGCACCTGTGTCTAGCCACCAGCCATTAGTGTTCAACACTAGAGATGCTTCGGACATTACCATATCAGACAATCTCTTAATATTTTCATGTTCAGTCAAATTCAATTGTTGGGCTGCACCATCATTCTTGCCTTTTTTCGGGCGTTTCTTGCAATCCTTAGCTCAATGGCCAGGCTTGTTGCATATAAAACATGTTCCTTGAAATTTCTAGAACTATTCCTTTTGCTTGGCTTTTCCTTAAAAGGACATCTTCCTTTTTCTATCTTGCTTGAATTTGGAAGATTCCACAACGTTGGCCTTCGGCTCAAAAGAAGGATTCGCACTCCTTCTATTGTCCATCTCGATTTTGAGGCGCAAAATGAAATCTTCAAGGCTCATCTCCTTCCGTTTGTGCTTCAAATAATTTTTGAAATCTGACCAGCCCGGAGGTAGTTTTTCAATCATGGCCGCCACTTGGAATGATTCACTAATTATCATTCCCTCAGCAGAGATGTTACTCAGAATTAATTGTAATTCTTGAACCTGACTCATGACAGATTTAGAATCCACCATCTTGTAGTCCAAGAATTTGGCAACCACAAATTTCTTGGTGCCAGCATCCTCAGTTTTATATTTCCTCTCTAAGGACTCCCATAGCTGTTTAGCAGATTCAATATTACAATAAACATTATATAGAGAATTCACTAAACAATTAAGAATATAATTTCGACATAAGAAGTCCCCATGCTTCCAAGCCTCCAATGCACTGAGTGTCATGACATCGTGCTCATCTGGACTAATTACCGGGCACACCTCTGATAAGTACTTCGTCAGATTTAGCATGGTCAAATAGAAGAACATATTCTGCTGCCACTGTTTAAAGCCCACTCCGGTAAATTTCTCCGGCTTCTCATTAGTTGTAACTGGAGGTATTGCCATCACAGTAGGCAAGGTTCGTTGAACCATCCCTCCAGAAATGGAGCCAAAAGCCATTTGGCTTGTACTGTTTTGAAAAACAGTCCCGAGTACACTAGTCGTAAGTCTTGTACCCGCACCACCAAAATTGGTGTTGGCCCAAGGGCCCGTAGCATTAGCTGCTACAAATTCAGGCCCCGAAGGCTGAACATCTCCCATAACAACGGTTGAATCGACCATAGGAACGTCTCCAGAAACATCCTGGACATTGAAAGGCACTTGATTGTTTTCAACCATTTCAATGATCTGACCAGAACAACAAATAGTGAGCGAATAATCGCCTTAAGAATGTTGGAAAATAATCCATAGAAAGCAAACTGTTTGTTATAATCAGAATATCAATGCAAAAAGATGACGACAACTGTATAAACTTACAATTCTTGGAGAAGATGAAAAATAAGATATCACTTGAAAATCACACAAAATTGGAGGTGAGGTACGGATGTCCGAATCTTCTTAAGGCAATTAGTTCCTGCCAATGGTGCTCTGCAGATTCGCAAACTATTCCTCCCAAGATACAACACTTCAAATCTGTTTGGATTAGCACTATGCAAACAAGACTCAGTTTAACCGTTCAATTGAACCAGCACACTCAGAAGAATCAGAAGAGTAGAATAGAATTTTTTCTTTCTGAAGAACCTTTTTGAAGCTCTATGCTTTTATCTATTTATAGAGCTTTCAAGTTCATGTACAGAAGAGATACATGAATTAAATAAATACATGTATCAAAGAAGAGATTCATGAATTCAGAAGATACGTGAAACCAAGAGATTCATGAATTTAGAAGATACATGTATCCGAAAGATTCATGAATTCCGGAGATACGTGAATCCAAGAGATTCATGAATTTAAGGGATACGTAAATCCCAGAGATTCATTAATTCAATAAATATAGATACGTGAACAGAAAAGACGTATCTTATTTGTTTGCATTCACTGATCTATTAATCATATATATATAACATTTGGCAGTGTGCAACCTGAGAAATTGGTCTTCTTAGTCAGCTTATACATGCCATAAACGTCTGTCGAATCCCCAAACGTTAAATTTGCTTCTAAAAGTAGCTTGCACCCTGACAATGAGAAATGCTGACAATGCTGAAAACATTATCTCCAATGTTTAGCAAATGACTTTTACTTGTTTCAACGAATCTTGCTAAAGCAATAAAAGCGTAATTTAGTAGATAAGTTAATGTTTCTAGCGTTGCTTGTCAAAGTAGTTGACCTAACAAAGCGAATCCGGTTGGGGCATATTTTGTCTATGTAATGCAGCAGGCATTAATTAATCATGAGATTATTACATTTGGAGAAGGTAAATGTGATGTTAGCTTTGCAATTGATTGAGTTGTTCCTTTTGTATCTTCCAAATCATCTAGAGATTCATAGCTTATTTTCTTTCATAACAATCGATATAAGTACAAGCTCAATAAGTAAATGAATGAATGAAATCAAATATATGCTAGAACCTATTTGCCGTTGCAAGGGACAAAGTTTGGGAAAATTACAACAACAAAAAAATTAAATCTATTGTATGGCAACTAATTCAGTTATAAACCATTTAATTGTACTAATTTAATTTTAAATATTTTGATGATTTGTCAATAGTCATTTAGATCATTTTTGGTATAAAATTGCCGACATGGATGCCAATTAACCTACATGATACTATTGGTGTTAAAAAGACAATCAATTTCAATTTCAATTTCATAAAACACATAATAAATATCTATGATGGTCTATGTAGTCCAAATTTAATTCAAACCAAGAAGAAGAAGAAGAGAGAGAAGTACAAAGCAAAACAAAAATCCAATTTCATACACAACACGAAAGTGATGGCTCAGAAATGTACACAATGCGAATGCGTAGTCCACATGCACCCCATTTGCTGTGTTAGCAGTTGTGCACTAATCTGCTGGGGACACTTATTGTGTCTAAGAGGGCGTTAGCCAGCTTTCCCATTGATGAGGAGTGGGGAAGAACATGGCTGGTCCGCATTGATCTATCCTCCTTTCTTGGGCTAAGAAACAATGAAGATGGAGGGGGGATTTTAGAAGCTCTTTTGCCGTAATTAATTCTCTAAATTAGGTTAGCACCAACATCTGAATGGAATTTTCTCCTCACCAAAGATATAAACTTGATATCAATCCATAATTTGATAGTTTTACTATGAACGGACATGGATTCTCTAAATTTAAAGGACTTACGTCTTAAATTTATATCCTTGAGAGATCCTCTCCCTCTCCCTCTCCATCCACACCCTAGGTTAGGGCTCACTAACCTCGTATTATAGCTTGCAACGTTGGGTCATAAGCTGCAAGCTTGGATCCAAACGTTGTTGGCCTGGCTGCCACAAACCCCGTTGCCTTGTTGATAGAGGGAGTGACGAAAGCGACCCGTCAAAGATGACTAATGGGGGCTGAATAGTACAGTAGTGAGAGGGATGTGACGGCAAGCCGGTAGCGGAGGTGGGGTGCAATGATAGAGGCGGATGGTTGGGGGAGAGAGAGGGGAAGGGGGATATAATATTAAGGTCCGTGTTTAGAAATTTTGACATGAATTCCAAAAAAAAATTATGAGCAATTTGACGGTTCTAATGTAATTCATAATTATAAAGGATTTCAACCCATTATTATAAACTGAGTTAAATGACCATATAATTCGGTTCAAGTCATGTTCATAAAAGGAGGGAAGTGAACCACATAAGATGCTACTCAAGGGGAAAAGACAAAACACTCCTTGACAAATCTTTTTTCCAACAAGCACTTTTTTTTTTTTTGACTTTTTGAGTATACCCATTGTGATGTAAGAAAGTTTTCTCGAATTAAATTTAAACAAATAATAACTTCGATACACTAACGAAACGACTTATGATCCTCAAGTCGTGTTTCTTCCTTCGTGGCCAAATAGCCACATACTTGAAAATATCCCAAATTTGGTTTCCTTTTTGTCCATAGTTCATAAGGTGTTTTAACCACCAATTTACTAGGGACCCAATTAAGGATATGCATGGCTATTTTGAGAGTTTCAACCTAAAGATATTCTGGTAGAGTGTTATCTCATATCACACTTCATACCATATCCATTAGAGTACAATTTTGTTGCTCAATGATACCATTTTGCTAGGGAGTACCCGACACTGTACACTGAGCAACCATGCTACATCTCTCCAAAAATAAATTAAAAGCATGGCATTATGACCTATGTAGAATTTTCCATAATATTCTCCTCCATGGTCAAACATTACAACTTTAATTTTTAGGTCAATTTGATTTTCAACTTCGGCTTTACAGACCTTAAACATATTTAGTGCTTCAAATTTATCATGGACGAGATAGACATAACCATAACATGAGTAGTTGTCGATGAAAATAATAAAATAATTATGACCACTAATATCATGAGTAGAGAAAGGTCCACAAATATCAGTGTGGATGATTTGTAAAAATCTCCCACTCCTTGTGGCACCAAGTTGATTGCCCTTTGGGAATTTTCCTTTAATACATTTAATACAGGTGTCAAAGTCAAAGAAATCTAAAGAATGTAGAATTCAATACTTAATGAGGTGTTCCATTTTGCCCTGTGAAATATGACCTAAACACTCATACCTTAATTTTGAAGAATTTCCACTCTTTGATTTCTGTTTCTTATCAATTTTAGCAACTTCATCATTCACATTCATTGAAACTAATGATTCAGTATACAAAGAATCTAAATATGGTTTGTAAAGGTTTCCCTCTAACATACTATAACCAATAGTCTCACCATAACAGGAAATGAAACAACTTTTATTCTCAAACTTAAATGAATAATCATAAGCGTCAAGTTTTGAAATAGAAATTAAGTTTCTAGTAATACTAGGAACATAAACAGTATCAACTAAATCCAAATTGAAACCACTCTCCAACACCAAACACAAAGTGCCAACAGCTTCAATTGGAACCTTTTCTCTATTTCTCACGACAATGTTATGATCCCCTTATTTAGAATATTCCTTGAAAGGAATCCCTACAATGAATTAGTTATATGTGGAGTTGCACCAATATTAATCTACCATGTATTTAAAGGAGCATTAACAATATAGGACCCATAACAAACATGACTTAATAAAGTATTACCTTTCTTCTCCAACCATTGTCGGAATTTCAAGCATTCTTTCCTCACATGTCCTTTAACTCTACAAAGATGACACTTAGAGCTACCCAGTCCTTTCGAAGCAGAAGAAGTTGTTTCGTCAATCATAAGGTTGGGAGCACCCGTGCTTTCATAATTGCAACCCTTGCCATACATCTTTCCTTTTCCTTTATTGGAAGCAGAAGTAATTATGTGAGCACCGTCAAGTTGTTCGGATTTTAGCCTCTCTTCTTCTTGGACATAGATAGAAATTAACTCACTCATCTTCCACTTCTCCTTTTGTGTATTATAGTTGATCTTAAAAGGACCAACTATGCAGGGAGAGATGTCATGATGAAGTGAAGGAAACATTTAGAGATTTTCATAATCAAGGGCTTAAGGTGAGTAGCCATATCATTCATCTACATAATGTGCTCACGAATGCCATTGATTCCATTAGACTTGAGGGTCATTATCTTGGAAATAAAAGTAGTAGGTTGTGCCTTGGAAGTGCCCTCATACTGCTCCTCAATGCGAGCAAGGTACTCTTTAGTATTAGGAGAGTCAGGTATGTCTCCCCAAATATTGATCATTATGGAACCTTTCATAATCATCAAAGATTTGTGGTTGGATCGCTTCCACTTTTCATAAGAAGCTTTTTGCTCATTTGAGCTTTCGGCTATGAGCTCAACAAGAACGTCAACCTGTAAGACATAGTCCAAATCCATGATCCCAAGAATGAAACTTATTTGCTCTTTCCACTTCTTGAAATTTGTACCACACAGTTGTTCAATAGAGAAAAGATAACTCATAATAGTAGTAGGATTGTATGCTAGATCAGAAAAATTAAATTCATGCACATTAGTACCTTTAGGAAATTCACAAAAATAAATAAAATAATTTAATCTATCATCACAATAAACTAAAAAATAAACAGTTCATTTACATGGAAAGGTAAAATACACAAAACCTTACCAAAAGAAATCCAAGAATCATCTATAGCCTTCTATTGGTATGACTATAAACACTTTAAATGGATTTTTTCATTGTTTACCAGCAAATTTTTTTTTTTATCTGAACCAGCAAATTTCAAAAGGCAATAATAAATCAAATTAAATCATTGTTTGGTAGAATTAATTTGACTCGCATATTAGCAATTTATTTGCTTGACAGATTATCATTTTAAATTAAATATCTATTTCCATTGGGCTAGTTACAAATTTAATCATGAGCGTAACATAAGACAGTTTTTATCATAATATAAATATATATATTTAAAACAATAATCTTCCGTTGGGCTTCTTACTGCTCAAAATAGTTTAGAACCACAATAAAGAATAATAATAAAAAATATTCGACATCATAGAGTCATGTTTGGCAATTTTAACACAACCCAATTGACATTAACAATGCTTGCCGAATCAAATACATGTGTGTGGAATAAAAGAGAAGAGAGCAACACAAAATTAGGTTATTTAATGGTCAGATCATGAAATGATAACTAAAATATGTGATAGTATTTGCCGATTTTAGACGTTTTGTTAATAAGATTAAAAATATCCAAATCAACTACAGTATTTTTGCATGAGATATTCAAAAATTAATTATCATTATATATTTATTCTATCATCAGCGAAATACTATGAATCAATCATAAAAGGGGAAAAGATCATAATAAACATTATAATCATGTTCATGCGTTGAATAAACCAATGCTCTAATACCACATGTTAGAATTAACATGAACATGATATAAAATTAACAAATATAATGTATCTAAATTAAAAGAAGCCATTGATAATTTAAGAAGAGAAGATATCTTCTTGTGGATATGAATCTTTATCACTCTCCTCTATGATGGTTGTGATGGATGTGCATTTTTCTCTCTTTAATTTTGTGGAAATAACGGAAGTATAATAATAGAGTGCATACATTCTCCATCAAAAAGAGATCTTATATAAAGAGAGTAATGGGACCAACTCTAGAGTTACCAAATATCAACTTTCCATCAAAGTTTAAGATATGAATTCTACATGCCTAATTTGGATATGATAATATATTGCCTGAAATATATTTAACTAAATTGAGCACAAATATATTGCCTATAATATGTTTAACTAAATTAGACATATATCAAATATCAAATAATAAATCTGATAAGCCAAATAAATGGATTGGACCTCGTCAAGCCCAACATGGTGCGTATTGTCATCGTCATATTTATCTGTGTTCTCCTCCATTCTCATTATCTGATTAGTTGTCACCTTTCCTCTCCCCTTCGCCTCGTTCATATCCCTTGTGATTATTGTTCTCTTATGTTTGAAATTTGCCGGACGTCAACTACGCGATCAACTGGCCATGCGGTTAGTTGACGCCTATGCTCATTGAGTGGGCGCACTTGCGGTCGGTTTCCCCGCAGCTAGCATTGCGGGGGAGAGAAATTTGCCGGACGTCAAGAGTTATAGGAGACGTTGACGAGCTTGAGTTTTCCTTCTACTCATTGTCTGATTCTGCAAAAGAGAAAAAAAAAAAAAAACAGAAAGAGAAGGAACGTGGGACCCGCAAGAAAAGAAAAGGAATAAATAAACAAAGAAAAAGGAGGAAAATATGACCAAAGCATGTGAGCCAAAGGGGCAAAAAGGTAAAGACATTTTGTTGGAGTGGAAATAGCGTGAGTCATTAAATAAATATGATAACGGTAGAATCTGAAGTCCTGACGAAAGCATGGATTGCCCTTTTCGATAAACATTTGTTTGACCATTTTCGCATTAACTAAAAAACAAGCGTTGTTAGCGACAGATAAAGACACGCCAATTTAGCATTTTGGAAATATACCATCACAATTACCAAATTTAAGTTGACAAGTCAACGAATAATCCAAGAGTGGAAAAAAATGCCGGCTTTTTATTCGCATTTATCATCATTATATATTTAGATATTTAAAGTAAACTATACTTGTTCATGTTCGAACATTATGGACAACTTACATGTTTTTATTTTATTCTTGTATAATTTAATAAAAAAAATGATAATGTTTCTCAAGGATCAATCTCTTTTTTATAGGTTCAATTTACATCAAGCAGGATCTTCAGCCTTACTCTATAAGTGATGAAATAAGAAAAGTTCACTTTGAAGTTCAAAACCTAATAATAAGAATGGAATCCAGTCTTAAACATTTTAAATGACCAAATTCTAAAAACTATGTATCAAGTGGAAATGTTCACCGAAAGGAACTTAATTAGGGGATAAGGACATGACAAATACTGCAAGGTTTGCATGATGCTAACTTAAATGCCATACTTCTAAAGATCATTCATTAGAGTGCTATGATTTCCATAAAATGTTCATTTAAATGTTGTAACTTTCAATTGATGACATAAGTATCATTAGTATATATATATAAAACGTTCATCATAAATGCTATACACATAAGACTTTCAGTACTTGTAGTAAATATTTTTTAGAGATAAGTACACTAAAAATCCTAAAACTTGTTAGAAAAGTACAATTGAGTTACAAAACTTTCAAAAAATACAATTAAATTCTAAAATTTGTCATAAAAGTATAATCAAGTATTGAAACTTTCAAAAAGTGCAATTCAATCCTAAAATTTGTCACAAAAGTACATTCAAATCTTAAAATTTTCAAAAAGTGCAATCCATGGAAGGACTTGATTTGACCAATTTGATAAGTCCTAGGACGTGATTGCATTTCTTGAAAGTTATAGGATTCAATTGCCCTTTGGTAACAAGTTTGGAGACTTAATTGCAGTTCTGAAAGTTTTAGACTTCAATTGCACTTTCGTGACAAGTTTTAGGATTTCAAATATACTTATCCTTATTTTTTTAAAAGTTATGATACTCAAATAATTGATTGAAAGTTGTGATATTCAAGCAAATATGTTTTAGACGCCATGGCACTCAGATGACATAAGTTTAGAACCATGATACTTGCATGAGAGTCGTAAGAACATTGTGGTACTTATAGTATCCTTTTCCAAACTTAATTATATTTTTTAAGGAAAAAATGTTTTAGGAATTTATTAGCCAAAACCATACATTTTATAGTTCGATTGCCTTGCGTAGCGTACTTTGTCAATAAAAGGGTCGTAAGCTAACTTTTTGAAGGGAACATGCAGCAAGCAGGACAATGGAATATAAACCTGTGCATAACAATATAATCTATGGGAGCAACTCAGAAAGGACCGATCCGAAAACTCAAAAAGAATTTATTTTTTTTTGGTCGAAAAACAGACTGCTTGAAGGAGTTGGGTTTGAGGGGACATTTTTCCATTCGCCAAAAAAATGATAATAATAATGAATGTATTTGAAAATTTCTGAATTGGATGGGGTCAATGTAAAAAAGAATCGATGTCTCCAGAAAGAACATGAAACGAAATGTTGTGCAAATTCGCCAGTCCTTAAGGATTTTCATGAAGCAAAGGGCGACAAAATTCAGTACAAGCTTTTTATACTGCAAGTTCGGCTCCACGTGGACCGTAAGTCCATCTGAAAAGTTGGAATTTTTAAGCCGGTATACATGCCTTTGTGACTGTTACCATTTTTCGATTCTCAAGTAAGTTTCCTGCACTCTTCTTTATATTACTTACCTCATCGTGTTTTTAATTTTGCATCGGTCCAGGACAAGTGAGTCAATCGCCACACCATTTGAAAAATAAAATAGTTTAAACCGATGATTTCAAAGTTCATAATTTCAATATTTCAGAAACGAACAACTTTTCATAATTGATAAAATGAGCATTCAACAATTATTATGGACCGGTCTTTTCAAGTTCTTAAGCTTATTGCTCCATTTTCTTAGTTAATGGGACATTTCACGGACAATTGCCTCCCCGAATTACAAAGTCCAAGATTTGATAGATGTAAAGGTGTCCTTAGTCTGCAATGGACAGCCCAACAACGTCCAACAGAACCCACTACTCAGTAATGGGGAAGCCGTCGATCCCATCATTTAGTAAGCCGGAGGCTTGAGTTCTCGTTCCTTAAAGTAGGCGCATGTTTAATTATTTGCACCCTTCCCTTCATGGGGCAATTCCTGTTTTCTAGGATTTCAATTATTATTTACATTTTGATTCTTAGAATTCGATTGCTTTCACTTCCCTTTCAAGCAACATAATTGATTCATATAATTTCCTTTCACTCAATAAAATGCAAGTTCATAATTTTTTATTATTATTTCAGGGGTATGTTGAGATACAGTAAATTAGCTAGATGAAATCCTTATATTAAATCAATAGTACAATGCAAGAAAATATTTTGAAGGCTAGGCTTCTTTGTGTTCCCTCTAAAAACTTTTGCGAAATTAAAAGAATATAAACTCTCTAAAATCGAAGGAGTTTCAAAACACATATCAAATTAGCCCTTTTGTCTTTTGGATACCTGCACCTGATGCTTCAGGCACAAACCCTAGCGTGTTATGATAGGGAAACATTAGAAGATGACACATCTATTGACGATGAAACTAATGATTCGGCTGATGAATGAAGCCGGAAATAGCTTGAAAGATCCAAACCTCTCACAGCCAAACAAACCATCACTATAAACCCTAGTGACACTGAGGACGCCAAAGAGATCAAAATTGGAGCATACCTCATCGAAATCTTACACGGACATCTGCCTGCTCATTCCTGAGGGCAAATTAGAGCAAGTGACAAAATAATACAACACTAGCAGACGAGGCGATATAAAGGAACGAAGACAAAAGAGGATTATTCAATTTTGGAAGAAAAAGGATACATCTCATTCATGAACATAATTAATTTTGGAAAATAACACTGTTCTTTTTCTTGCATATGATTATGGACACTTAAATTTTGGCAACCCAATCATTCATTTATTGCATAAAAAATTAAGGATTAAATTTAACTCCTAAATAAAAACATTAGAATTAAATTAAGCATAAAATTTTATAAGCATTTATTATATAATTTACATTACTTGCACTAGCATTGGACTTGAGTGGAATGGTCCTGAACTTAAAAGTGACTGAATAGAGCCCACGAAAGGGGGCCAACTTTCGGCCAAGGCCAGGGGGTGCATGGTGGCCAAAATTCCTAGGGTAAAAGGCTTTGATTGGCCTAATTTGAGCTTAATTCAGCCCATCAAAAGTCTAATTAAGGGCTAGCCTTAGGTGATTAGAGCCCATTACATTGAAAAGGCCTAGATTGAGTCCACATAATCAGGTTAGATCTAGCCTTACGTTTATGCCTCATAATTCGAGGCTGGCATTTCATTATTAAAATATAGAGAGACGTGTAGAATAGAAAGAAAAGAGAGGGAAAAAGCTCTCTTGGCCGATCCTTGGCCGAGGTGCTCGTCTTGCCATGGCAAACCCGGCACCGCCTGCACTGCACCAGGGCCGCTCGAACTCAGTGCACGCTGGTTCGCTTCCATCCACCGACAATGCCGACAAGCTGCTGTCTCCCTTGGGCCACACGACACAAGTGCTGCTTCTTCCCGCTTCCCGATCCAGTGGAAGAACCCCTTCCGAGGACTCCCCTGCACCGACGCGAAGCTGCTCTGTCCTGGCCTCCTCGACGACGTTGCTGCTCTGCTCTGTCCATCACGACTTCGCTGCTGCCTCCTGACTCGTGATCCCTGCTGAACCGCCAGGCGACGCCTACTAACAAGTGAACTCTAATGCCCAGCAACATCGACGCTTCCTGCGGCATCATTGACAAATTCCATCGAGTCATTTCAGCGAGGTTGACCATAGGCGAAGCCCCGCCGTTCCTTGAATTCACGTTATCTGTATTTGCAGGTGTCTCCAGGAGCATCAATCGCCTTCAACGGCCATAAGTCAAAAGAGCCGAGGAAGATTGAAGATAACATGGTTATAGAGTGCCAAGTGGTGGGGTCTGGTGAGAAAAGGAGGGACTTGGACCACCCTTTGATATGGAAGACTCCTTCGTGTAGCAAACAGGTAGTCTTGAGGAGGAGAGAAGCCACGTTCACTGCCAAATTGCAGTATCACATGGGTTGCTTTGTTACATAAAGAAAAGTTTTCAGGTGAGCACCTCATCCGTGGCTTACCACGACCACACCGTCCCCGCCCACGACGCTAGCACTACTGCGGCTCACCATTGTACCCGTAACTCCCGCTGCCATCATCCATTTGCCTTGAGCAGCCCGCCACCGTGCCTCGGATTGCGATTTGGATCCGATTGCATTGAGTCCAAATTTGGAAAGTGAATCATCAAATTAGATAATATTTCTATCTTTCACTGACTAGATATATTTTACTACGTATTGTAAGTGATTTGCTATATTCTACTAAATATTTGATTTAACAATGTAAATGCACATTGCCAAAGAAATCTCTCATTTTCCTAACTTAACAAGGTACTTGAATAGCCGTCCAATCCCTAAATACAGGATACAACGAAATTTACCATCCTTTCCATAACAATTTGGATAGGATCATCACTTTATATATATATCCAAATTTAACAGCTAACCTTCCGTCAATATCCATATCCCCTTGAATATAAATGTCGGTTCATTCTGTTTACAAATTTAAATGAGATAATTTTGTGGATTGCATTATTTAATTGAATAATTATCTTTTGTTTGATTGTTTTCATAAAAAAGAAAATCCAAAAAATATATAGAAATTGATTTGATTTCTTGCTAATAACGTTGTCTGTTTTAGATTAGATTGCATGTTTAAACTAGACAATTTTTTAATCCGAATTTAAAAAAAAAAAAACATTGCTTAGGATAAGTTAGATTTCCTTTTCTTAATTTAAACCACATGTTTAAATATAGGGTATTTTTATTATAAATTTTAATAAAAAACAAAAAACATCATGCACATGCCATGTAGAAATAGTTCATCTATTGCACATCATTTTGTAGTTGCATATTTAGGGTCATTTAAATTAAAATGTGTGACATGTTAGAATAATTGCATCAATATTTTCCCGTTATTAGAATTAGGTTGTTTAATTAGAAATCATGTGACATATAGTTTGCATGATAGATTGCATGTCGCACATCATTCTAGTAGACATATTTTGTACGTCATTGCATTTAGAATAGTTGCATTGCATGTAGACAAGGTTTCATTAAATTAAGTGAAAACCCAAAAAATTGAGTGATTGTGTGTTAATTAGAGAAGGGTTGACAAGTCCTAGAATCTATTTATTACTTCATTGGGTGTTACATTGGTCATGTGTGCACATAATTATCTCACACGTTAGGAAGTATTAAAATGAATACAAGTTGCTTGCTAAACAATTTTTTTCATAAAAACAATGGAATTGAAAGGGTATTAGAGAAAGATAGTGTAACTAAATCCCCATACCCAAAATCTTTGATTTGCAGGATAAAGTATGTCTCCTGTTACTTTACTTAGATTTCTAATCGACCTATCATAAATTGATTAGTAGCGACTCCTAAATAAAAATCATTTGCATGCTAAAAACTTAAACCCTAAGTCACAAATTAGTATAGGTTTGGGAGAATTTGAGTTAAGTCTAAACTTAACATCCATTAGTCGAATCCCTATGTAGTGCATCATGAGGGTAAAGTCATAGCAATGATTAATTGAGAGGCATGTTAGATCCCAATAGAAATAGCAAACTGACTAATTTGATTGAGATAGTGCCTTGATTCCAGCCGAAATAGACAATTGAAATTTCCCGAGTGTTGGCTTGCATTTGCTTTCGTATTGCATAATATTCTATTTGTGCACATTCTCTTGTATAAGGACAAGAGTAAAAATAGAGTGTTTATCGAATCATAGATCAAAATTCCAATCCCAATTGTTTTGTCTCCAAATAGGAGCAATCCACATATACCAATTTTGATGATAGTTCCTTTGTGTTTGATATACTTGAGATTTGACACTTCTTGCAGGGATAATTCTTTAAATGAATGCTCAAACCTATGTTTCGTGTACTTTTTATGACAATTTTTAGTATGATAAATTAGCTATTCTAAAGTTAGAAACTATTTCTCACTTTAAGACAATAAGCTCATAAATTATTATATCTTTCAAAACAGGATTTTGCATGATATTTTGCCTGTTTGATTCACCGGTTCCATTTCGAATTTGTCAAAATGGACAATTCAATGAATGGTATGAACTATTAGATAATGCTAAAATGAGACGTGTCAGGATGATGAAAGACAACCTATATACGATACCCTATTTATACACTAAGAGAAGAGTGGAAAAATTCCATATTCTCAAGTTAAATGGTTTACTCATGAAATGTACACGAACCAAAATGATGAGAGGTGTATCATTTCTCTATCCTAAATAGCGTGGGTAACTATTGCTTAAGCCCTTTGAGTCTGAATATTAGATTAATTAATTTCCATGTTAATACTGTCAAGAACCACCCCACACTAGAGTAGAATAGAGGTAAGGATAGCATTACAAGATGAGAAAAATGAAAAAAAAAAAATTTACCTTCATTTGAATCAATCTTTGAGTGTCCTATTGGAGATGAACTCAAATGAGGCTATACCTTAAGGTAATTAAAAGCATTCATTTGTCTATCAAATACACTTTTATCCCTTGCATAGTCCAATTGAGCCTGCAAATTCATTTCGAAAAACCAGTTAATAATCATCCCCAATACTAGGGCAAGGCAAATGAGTTACCACATTAAGACAACATGGTCCAAAGCATCACTTGAAGGTGAAGACTTTGAGGGTCCAAAGATGGTGAATTGTTCAAAAGCCTATGGCACCGCAAAAGCTAGAGTGTCTAGCTAATCCATGAGTATGCTCCAAGAAATATGTCCCAAAAAAAGAGCAAAAGAAAAAGAAAAAATTGTTGATGCAAAGCCTAAATGTTGATGGGAATGAAAGAGTATTTGTGTCAAAGTTGCAAGGTCATCTTTAGTGAAAAGGTGGTAATTTGGCAAGTTTCAAAAAGCAAGTGTTGGGCTCTCACAATCGATAAAGCATCTACATGAGAAGACAATCCCCAATAGAGGAGGAGATTCATAATGATGCCAAGATGGTCATTAACTTTAAAACCGTTTCAATGAAAACCTTTGAATTTAACAAATCCTTTCATTTCTCAACCCTTTAACCTACCTTATGCTACGTCCCTTATAAAGTTTCTTCAAATTATGACACTTAAATTAACAAAGGAGTATTAAATGTTAAAAGCTTCACTTGAATAAATGCATGCAGGACTATTTCTATATCATTTGCAGAGTTCTTGACTTGTAATTGCAAGGAGATGATCAATGAAGAACATTTCTTTCTGAGTCATATAATTGAAATATTCATTGTTAAGTCATTGACCAAGCCTACATTAAGATCCTATTAAAAAAACCCCTCATATTGGTAACGTTGTATCGTTAACAAGGAAGTTGAGACCCTCGTCAACATGATGTAATATTAAGATCAAGTGTTTCTCCTTCTTCTTCTTCTTCTTCTTCTTTCATCAATAGACAAGAAAAAAAAATAGCCATATAAATGAGAGCAAGTGTAAAGCCCTTTTAGACTGAAGATCTCTCCTTTAACATTTTCAAGAAATTTACCTTATGAGTGAAAATTATCTAAATGATTATTCTCCTTGGTGGGAATTTGGTGTTGTAGACACAGTAAATCCTTATGCATAAATCTCAATTAATTTGAAAATATGAATCTTGAAAAATACGTTCTAAAGTAGCTTTAATTGTCTATCTCATTGATAAGTGCATATATATTTGCACTAATTGTGTTTGACAAGCTATGATTCCTGGAAGACGAAAGAGTTCCCTTACTAGATAAGTACCGTGGTCACTCCAAAATCATTTAAGCAATTTTCAGTATCAAAGCACACACTGAAAACTATGAGTCTCAATAAGCAAGATAAATTGATCATAAAGTGAATGAAGTGTTCTTGTAATTTTCACAATTCATCTCTATCCATCTTGATGCATTGTTTATTACTATAAATGATGATGGTCAAGCTAATCATTTGATAGATTGTTGTAGCCGTTGTGGATTTCAATAAAATCAGCAGATATTTGACCACCTATGCAATCAATTCTTCCAGCAATCTTACTATTTCTATGAATAAAAACTCTGAGTTAGGAATAATCCTTGTCCAACAACATGATGAATAATAGATTTGTTCTTTAGAGTAAACAAATAGGTAATTCCAGACTTTTGATTGACTATTAATTCCTTCAAATGCATAATAACGATTAAGGAATGTCTGTGTCTTCATTATATCACTTGTATAGAAGCATTCTTCTAAGTTTGGCATAAGCTATACTTCTATTGGCTTTCCTTAGTTCTGCCCAGTGATCTAGCTGACAATTCCTATGCTTATCAAACTACATCAATTTTTCCCGAGCACGCATGTGAATTAGACTTTCATAGATTTGTTCACCTATTGATCTCTCAAATCTTTATGAATTTCTCGTTTTCATTGGCTTGTCCACGTTAAGGTCCTTTAGTCTTCCGATGTTGTTGAGTCATCTAGAGAAAGATGAACAAAAAGAACACTCGCATATGTCAAACAATAAATAACACAAGATAGTTTTGTCATTATTAAAATCTTTACAAGTTTTCTCAATAATCTTCCCCTTTTGACAACTATTTGCTTGTATGCAAATGCAATAAAACATAAGTAACTAGAGATTTGATATACATCAAAACAAGATGTCAATTGCTTTTGAAAAGCAATTGATCTCTCTACTCTAGGGAAGAAAAATATTCAAAGGGATTTTTTTTGGGGGAGAGAGGGGGAGGGCATACGAACACCGATATATTAAAATAAAAAACATAGTCTAAAACACAGTCTTGTTAGCTCACCTAAGTTAGTAGGCAAGCAAGGTGGGAATTATTGCAAGAAGTTAGCAACCCTAGCTCGGACGCAAAAACCTTATGTAGCCTTGTGAGGTAACCCTATAACCACACACCAAGGATCCAAGTTGTACCTATGATTATAGGGTAGAAAGTTAATGGAGATGGTATGTGTGATAAGAGTTGAAAAACCGTTTTTGTAGTGAACTACAATAATCATTAAGAAAATGGTATGAGGATTTTGCAACCAATCTCATTTTAGTAGAATAAAGATGAGTTTAAATTAGTAGAACGAATTTAGAGTGAGCGAATGTGAGTATAAGCATCATTTTGCCCTCTTGTTTCATTGCTTATATCAATTGTTCTTTGTCACTTCTGTTATTCATGTTGCTTCTTTGCTATTCTCATATCAACTTATATCCTGATTCATCAAATAATCAGTTAAGCAAATCACTTATACCTCTCTCACCCTTTTTGTCATGATCTCTTAGGCACCTAAATCAGCTTAGGTCCTTTCTTGTTAGTCATATTATTGTAAACTATTTGTGAGGGTTTTAACAAAAATTTAGTATAAGAAACATTCAACTATGAGATGTTTGGCATCACCACATTTCATGCAATGAAAGAACTTTCTTCCAATTGACTTAATAAAATGTTTATCATAAGGTTCTTTATACATATGAAGTGTAGGTTTATACCTTAGTCTCTCCTTTCTCTTAAGAAATGATTCTTTGGTTCAATTGCCTTTTCATAACCTATATCGAATTTTTTATAAAAAGGAACTTGCAGAGATATAATATACTGAAAACTCTTCGATCCCAGCATAAATTTCTTGTAGACATTCATAATTTCCTCCTTTTGCAAGACATTTTCCTTGATAAGATTGTCCTATTCTTTTTTTTTGCCTCAACAAGATTATTTTCCAAAATAGAGATCAATTCCTCTTTTTAAAAAATCTTGTTGCTTTAGTTTCTTAATTTCCTTCTTTGAATCAGCGATCTTCTACAAGGCATTTTCATGCTCAACACATAATTCATTGAAGGCATGTTCATCATCAAGGTTTGAGTCTAAGCTAAATACCTCATCATCCTTTGATTAACTATTGGCCATTAAGCATATGTTTGCTTGATCTTCAATATCTTCCTCACTAGCTTCAGATTTAGTGTTGCTCCAAATCTCTGTTGTCATTGCTTTCTTCTTTCTCTCAAACTTGTACTTTGATTTCTTCAAAAGAGGACAATCTAACTTGATGTGTTTATGTTTTCTACATTCAAAATAGATTACATCTTTCCCTTTGCTATCTTCCTTGTTTCTGAAGATCGTTTTCTCCTTAAACTCTATTGACTACTCCCCTCCTTTAAAGTTTCTTCATCTTCTCACAAGATTTTGGAATCTTTTGGATAGAAGGGCAATCTCTTCATCAACATCGTTCTCATATGAAGTCTCATCCCTTGTATCATACAAGTTAGCCTTAAAAGCATTTTTCCTTCTTATCTTTTGCTCTCCTTCATTTGATTTCTTAGCTTCATGTGCCATAATGTTCCCATAAGTTCATCTAATGAGAGAGGCATGATTATTGATGTTTCTCAAATTGAGGTCTTTACATGATAATGCTCTCAGAATTTTGCTGACATTCTCTGCATTTGTAATTGGCTTTCCTTGATAAGCAAGACCATTAATAATGATAGTGTACCTGGTGCTCATCCGAGTAATTATTTCATCAGGCTTCATCTTGAAGGTTTCATACTCTTAAGAGTATGTTTATCTTGGTTTCTTTGGCTCTATTAGTTCCTTCGAAGGTGACTTATAGTTTGTCCCAAATTTCTTTGGCTGAGTTTCATGTAGAGATGTAGTTAAACTCAGTAGGTGATAAGACACAATAAAGAGAATATAGAGCCTTTTCATCATTTGCTTCTCTTCTTGCTAGCTCTTCTGCCAACATTGTTGTTTGAACGGCTTTAGTCTATTTGTGTTTTCACCAGTGCCTAAATTTGCTAATGAGATTGATATTGACGATGTTAAAGTAGAACGACACTATTTTCAACCATTTCCCATATTCTTAGATCCATAGATCTAATGAATGTCTTCATTTTCCATTTTCAGTTATTGTAGTTTGTTCCATCAAAATATGACTAGCTATAACAATCTTTTTGCTCTTGAAATATGACACTTCCGAAAGAGTGGACAACATACTCTAATATCAGTTGTTGGCACTAGTGATACAATTTAGAATGGGGTGAATAGATTATTTAATAGGTGAATAGGTTATTTAACAAACTTGACAACTATTTGTAAGATAAGTAGAACAATTTTGTATGTGCAGAACCAAACGGATACAAGCAAAAACTACATGTACATTACTTCTATCAAATAAATAAAATAGCAAGAGAAAGAAATGAATGCACATAGATTTATAGTGGTTTGACTTGGGATAAGCTTACGTCCATTATTCTAGACTAACCACCAACAAAGCCAAAGTTTACTAGCAACTCTTGAGATGGTACATATACAGCTTGTGTTACTTCTACTCGAAGCTTGGTAGATCACACTATGAGGAATACATGCACTACTGCAATATTTTTTTTCTTCTCGTAAGACTAATAGACAATGTATGGCTCTCCGTAAGCAAGATCAACTAATCACAAAGCATATGAAGTATTCTCCTAATTTTCACAGTTCATCTCTATTTGACCTGATGCATTAGTCCTTATAAATGATGATTGTCAAGTTTACCATTCCATAGATTAATGTAGTGGTTGTAGATTTCAACAAAATCACTAGAGGTTCGGTCACCCATATAATTAGATTTTCTAGCAAGCTTGCCATTTCTATGAATAGAAACTCTGAGTTAGGAAATAATCCTTGTCCAATGGCATGATGAATAATAGATTTGATTTTTCGAAGTAAATAAATCCCTAATTCCTGGCTTGTGCGTGGCAACATTCAAGGAATATTTCAGTCTTCATTATGTCACTTGTTAGAAGCGTCCTTCTAAGTTTCGTATAAGCTTTAATTTCTATCATCTTTCCTTGGTTCTGCCCATCAGTCTAGTTAACAATTCTTGTCTTTATCAAAAGCCATTGATTTTTCCTAAGTACACATGTGAGTTAGACTTCCACTAGTGTATTCACCGATTAATCTTTCAAGTCTTCACTAACTTCTCATTCTCTTGGATATGTTCACCCATAAGATCCTTTTAGTCTTTCAAGTTCTTTTACATATTGTTAATAGCAATTATCCGTTTCTAGTATGGTCTGGTCCCACCCAAGAATCGGGACATCGAGAACTCAACTAGAAAACCGATTTATAGTTTCTAGAACTATGGACCAGAGCACTTGGTATTGGATAATAGGTTCAATCCAGTTCTTAGGTGGTCAAATGAAACTGGTTGATTTACAAATAACTCTCGTAAGACATAGCTATTGCTTTTGAAAAAAAAATCATTGAGAGGGAAAGAGGAGAGAGAAGAGGGAGAGAGAAAAGACAACTGGTGAGGTGAGCGAGAAGAGTGAATGAGGAGAGAGGAGAGCAGCACACAGTGAGAAGAGAAAGGAAAAATATGCATGAAAGATAAAAATAAATAAAATAAAAAATAATCATCTGTTCAATATGGATGGTCCATTTCCCTCTAGAACTGAGCACCAGATCGAAAATCACTGGATCCTATTTAATGGAATTGGGAACTAGATTGACACCTTTGAAAACCCTCTCGGAACCAACTTATCAGTTCTCGATTCAATCAATCTATGTTGCTTACCCCTAATTGTCAGGATTTGATTCATTGGTGCTAAGTAGAATGTTGAGTAAAGGTAGCAAATGGGTGAGTTGGGTTGAGTTTGGGTAGATCATAAATGGGTTCAAGCCAAATCCATCCATTCAATTCACATTGACCCATTTATTTGCTAAATAATTTAAATGACTCATGCTTAATCCAACCTGAACTGACCCAGATAACTCACCCAGAAAAAGAAAAAAGGGAGCCAAACAAAACCTCAAAAAATAAATAAACAAAAAGGAAAATGAATCTACAAAATAAATCTCTTTCCTAGATCCACCAGCGGCAATATCGTTAAATTTCGATCAACTGGAGGAGGTGCTACCGCGTTCACACTTGCCTAGCGCCGGAAATGGCCTTGAAGTTAGTTTTCAGTGCAGGTCGGACTTGGGGCCTGGATCATTGAACTGGGGGGAGTGAGTTGGGCAAACGAATTGGCCATTGGAGGCCAAAGAGAGGAAATGAAGGAGTGGCCTAGGGTGTCATCCAAGGGCTCAGTGGCGGTGAAGATCAAGATTGATTTCAGGACCTTTGCACGGACTTAGTGGCTAAGAAATGCCAAGCATGGTTCATACCTTCCAAACTCCCACAGAAGCTAAAGCTACAAGAACCAGAAAACAAATTAAACTCACTCATCAGCATCCCTTACAACAAACTAACCATAAAACACAAGGAATGAACCCACATTGAAAGGAATCTCTAATGATCCAAGCAAACGAAGTGTTCAAATCTGGAATCCTATAGTCCCCAAAGCACATGTGCATTTGCTAGTCCCCAACATTCCACTCACTTTTACAGTTAAAAGAAGCTTTATAAGATGCGTGGTCTCCGGCATTGATGATGAGATGGTGGAGAGCCCATATCCATTGGAGAAACTCCAAATCTCGGTGCTTGTGAATGCAGAAGTGGCTTGAGAAACAGAATTCGATTGAGTTCCAAATGAATTAGAGAATATACAAAACAATAGTTTGGAGTTTGATTAAGTTCCAGGACGAGTTTGATTTGGTGAAGAAGATGAAGATGCAAGTCACGCTCGCGAGTTAGTGCCTTATTTGTTAGGATACACGTGTGAATTATGTTAGAGAAGTAATCCAACATCAGAGAATTAATATGGTGTGGAGCAATTAATATATCCTAGTTGGCTCATAACTCACTAGTTTAAGCTTTTGAGTGAAGGTAGGTTCAACATGATGTATAGATGGGCTCGAGCTTGGGTTGCCAAGATGATTTCCCTCTTGGAGATCTCCTCAAGTGAAGGTATCGAACTTCTGCTGCACACTCTCTACAATTGGTATCAAAGCTTATGGTTATGGTTTTTGAGCAAGTGGACGTTGTGATATAACAACATGGGCCCATGAGGATGATGTTGGGTTAAAAGGATATCTGATTTAAGGGAGAGTAGACTTAACATTGAAGCTCACATATGATGGGGAGATTATTAGTGTACACACATGTAAGTTGTGTTAGAGAAGTAGTCCCACATCAGAGAATTGATCTAGAACTCAAAAGATTATTAGGGTACACGTGTAAGTTGTGTTAGAGAAATAGTCCCACATCAGAGAATTGATATGGTGTTGAGCAATTAATATATCCTAGTTGGCCCATAACTCACTAGCTTAAGCTTTGAGTAAAGGTGGGTCCAACATGATGTATAGACGGGCTCGAGCTTGGGTTGCCAAGATGATTTCCCTCTTAGAGATCTCCTCAAGTGAAGGTATCGAACTTCTGTTGCACACTCTTTACAATTGGTATCAAAGCTTATGATTATGGTTTTTGAGGGCATAAGTACAGCGGGAGTACCACAACTTGGCACGGAAGGACACTTAAGTGCCATAACTTACAAACGGTACACTTAAATGCCACTTTTCAAAAAAAATGGATCACTTAGGTGCCAAGTGGTCGGAACCTTGCCGGAAATCCTACGTGGCATTTTTTTATTAATTTTTTTTCCTACGTGGCTCGCCGGAAATACTAAATCGGTGAAAAATCAGCCAAAACGACATCGTTTTAGCTGACGTGGATTTATAAAATTTTATTAATAAAATAATATTAAATAATATTATTATTATTATTATAAAATCGATTTTATTTATTAAAAAAAACAGAAGAAGGAGGGGATCGGCGAGGGCTTTTTTTTTTTTAATAAAATCGATTTTAAATTTTTTAAAATCTGACGTGGACAATTTTTTTTATTAAAATTGCCACGTGGATTTTTTATTTAAAAAAAAAATGCTCCGTCAGCAAATGAAGTCGCCGGAAAATGGACACGTGGCAATTTGGCCGAATTTTCTCGCCGTTGGCACTTAAGTGATTATTTTTGCTCCGATTTTGGCACTTAAGTGTACCGTTTGTAAGTTATGGCACTTAAGTGTCCCTTTGTGCCAAGTTATGGCACTTCTGGGGTCCGTATGTCGGTTTTTGAGCAAGTGAACGTTGTGATATAACAACGCAGGCTCGTGAGGATAATGTTGGGCCAAAAGGATATCTAATTTAAGGGAGAGTAGACCTAACATTAAAGCTCACATATGATGGGGAGATTGTTAGAGTACACACATGTAAGTTGTGTTAGAGAAGTAGTCCCACATCAGAGAATTGATCTAGAGCTCAAGAGATTGTTAGGGTATACATGTGAGTTGTGTTAGAGAAGTAGTCCCACATCAAAAAATTGATATGGTGTGGAGCAATTAATATATCCTAGTTGGCCCATAACTCACTAGCTTAAGCTTTTGAGTGAAGATGGGTCCAACATGATGTATAGGCGGGCTCGAGCTTGGGTTGCCAAGATGATTTCCCTCTTGGAGATCTCCTCAAGTGAAGGTATCGAACTTCTATTGCATACTCTCTACAATTGGTATCAAAGCTTATGGTTATGGTTTTTAAGCAAGCGGACATTGTGATATAACAACATAGGCCCGTGAGGATGATGTTGGGCCAAAATGATATCTGATTTAAGGGAAAGTAGACCTAACATTGAAGCTCACACATAATGGGGAGATTATTAGAGTACACACATATAAGTTGTGTTAGAGAAGTAGTCCCACATCAGATAATTGATCTAGAGCTTAAGAGATTGTTAGGGTACACGTGTGAGTTGTGTTAGAGAAGTAGTTCAATATCGGCTAATTGATCTGGAATTCACACGTGAGGGGAAATTGTTAAGATATACATGTGTGAGTTGTGTTAGAAAAGTAATCTCACATCGGAGAATTGATGTGAACACGTGAGGGGGGATTGTTAGGATACACCGTGAGTTGTGTTAAAGAAGTAGTTCCACATCGGAAAATTGATGTAGTGTAGAGCAATTAATATATCATAGTTGGTCCATAACTCACTAACTTAAATTTTTTAGTGAAATTGGGTCCAATTGGATATACTAACGGGCCCGGGTTTGGATTTCCCTCTTGGAGATCTCCCTGGGTGAAAGTATCAGACTTTTACTGCGGGCTTCCAACATTAGTGATTGTGAGTTGGGCCCTTTATAGAAATGAATTAGATGAGTTCTCAACATAACTCATTTAAAACCCATTTATTTTGCCCTTCTATTTAGAATCCATTTATGACTAGCCCGTGAAAATTTTTGGTGACACATTTATAACCCATTTCAATGAACTTGGTTAATTAATGGGTTTTTCACTCATTTTAACCGTCTAGTGTTAGGTCATCAATAGATAGCTGAACAAAAATAACAATTGTATCTATCAAACAGTAAATTGCATGAGATAGTTTTGCCATTATTAAAATTCTTAGGGGTTGTTTCAACAATTACTAATTACCTATTTTAAGGATGCAATTGACATGATTTTAATTCCATCAGTGACTACTTCTGGTGACTGAAATAAGTAACTTATCACTTGATCGAGTATTTTAAGTGCATGGTAATTAAGACTACTAAAAGAACTTAATCTCTTTAGGTGTTGATGCTTGTTTATAAAACTGAAATGTAAGTGTTGAAAATTTAAGTACTAAATTTTAGGTCTTATAATCTCGAAAGCTGAAAATAGAAATGAAAAGTTGTTTGATTAAAATTGAAAACAAATACAAAGATAGAATGATGGCCATCAATTAGTTTTTGTTAAGCAATCGCTCCCTTATTTATCGCGTAGAAGATGGACAAACTTATTTCCGAAGTGACCAAAGTTACCCATAGTTACCCATACCGATACCAAGTTTGTCTTTTGTGACCGCATCCAATTAGCAGAATCTCAATTAAATAAATCTGATAACGCAAAAATCTGCGGTGATTGCTGTTCTGCCGGAGGTCACACTCCTGACAAAAGCATGGAACACGCTTTCGATAAACAATTGTTTGACCATTTTTGCACTAGCAAAAACAAACGTTGTCAGTGACGGATAAAGAGACGCCAATTTGGCATCTGGGAAATATTCCATCACAATTAACGTAATTCAAATTAACAAGTCAACGAACAATTGATCTCCCATCACATGCCTGAGATGCACTATGAAATTTTTCTGAACATAATTTCTTAATTCGAAGAGTGGAGAAAGACCGCCCGTATTCAAACATTTTGAGCGACTTACATGTTTTTAGTTTATTCTCGTATGATTTTAATTATAAAAAGGATCATGTTTCTCAATATCAATCACTCTCTTTTTTATTGGCTCGATTGACATTAGGCATGATCTTCAGCCTTACCTTTTTGTTATTTGGAAACCAAAAAAAATAAAATAAAAATACATGTAATTGTCAACTTTACAGGTGATAAATAAAGAAAAGTCCTCTCCGAAGTTCAAAACCAAATAACCAAAATGC
>MU090174.1:0-40078 GCA_014858505.1 Corymbia citriodora subsp. variegata
TTTATTTTTATAAATTATACAAAATGATGATTTTAAAAAATATATATTTTAAATTATTTATATTTTACGAAAGAAAAGTCGACTCTTTTATCTCCCATATCGCTCCAAATCTGCCACGAGACCTCTCTCTCATTGTGCTCCCGTGTGACATCCCTCTCCTCTGAGAGTATAGTGGAAAGCTACTCGTTCGCCCATTTGGTCAAGAAGAAAAAGCGAACATATAAGAATTTCCCGAGCGTGCACTGACAATTTGAATTTTTACCATCTGCATTTGACCTTTTCTTCGATGGAGTCGAATCCTTTCCATCGCGAATTTTTGCATATTCTTACAGAGCACAAATCCCCCGTTTGTCCAAATCGATCATTGCCTGTTGTGTGCGACATAATATCCAATTTTTATTTTTCAAAATAATAATATTTCAATAATTTAGATAAACCGAAAGTCATACTATCTAAACACCATATCCAAAAAAAAAAAAGCACCCATATATCTCATCCACTTGTGTCAAGACTTTGGGAAGGAGTTCTTATTGAAAAAGAAAATGACCATATTGACTTGGAGTGGATCGGTGATAGTATAGTGTCCATCGAAATTTTATTGAAGTGGCCAAGTTTTTCTTGAAAAGAAATCACTAATTTTATAATTTTCTCTTCTCTAGAACACATAAGAATGCCTGTTGTATGTACGATGAGTTTAGATAATTTTTTTGAAATTTGGAGTATGATTTATTGATCACATGCATAAAACAAACAAGATAACTTCATTTCCTTTCGGATTTTCATTTTAATTTACTGAGCAAATTGATTCGATGGGAATCCAACCTTAAGTAGGCATATTTGTCCTTTTATTTCCCCACTTAAATTTGCTTTCTTTCACGGTGGTCGTGTCTGAGGGCTTTTCAAAGTGCAATTAACTCTCGTCAAATATATTAGTTCTCCCATTCTCATACACGTTATTCTATTTATCGAAAGATATGGTTCTAAAGTAATATATTTCTAAAGATAAACTTAAATGGAGGCGTAGGTGTTACTACTCATGACTGATTTAGTTAAGAAGACACGCTTGCTTCCTACTCAGATCAAATCCTTAGGATTGCTTGCCTGCTTGGAGTTTGTGTGTGTTGACAAACATGAGTACTACCTAAACTTTATGGAAGGTTCCCATTGTATCTTGTGGTTGGTTGTGTTGGGTAGCAATTCACCTACCAAGTACCAAAGATTTGTTGACAACGGAAATTTCGCAGCCACACAACTTTTTGGCACTAAATTACAGAGAGTTCTCTCTTAAGATGTGCAGAGGATCAAATAATCGGTTTAGAAATCGCAATGTCAAAATGGTATAGAGACTGCACCACACTGTTAGGAATCATTTGCCCATTTTTTGTCCTTTATGATGTGGGGAAGATGATAATTGTGCTAGAAAGAAGACTGGAGCGGTGAATCATGAAGTGATACGGATTAGGTTAGGTTAACCTAAAGAAACAATTATCTCCGACTCAAAGTTACCAACTTTAGGTAATTGGAGGAGCGGAGTTGAGAGGGAAACGGGACAAAAATGGTGAGGATGCTACTGATTGGAAAGTCAGACACATGAATTGTTCCATCAATTTTCAGTCTTGATAGAGAGTTTCCCTCTAATTCTAGGGCTAGGGGTTTGGGTTCGATGGGACTCTCCCAAATCTGATCTCAGCAATCACCTTTGAAAAGAAATTGATATCATGATAAATTCTATACTAATACAAATATGACAAATTTATCAAAAATTAATTTTTTGACTATTGAAATATTAAATTAGTACACTTGCAACAAATTTATCTTCTGTTAGTTTTCGTTAAATTTTATCATCAAATTGTTAAGTTAGATAACACATGACAGTTAATCAATGTAATAGTTTAGGGCTTTACTCTCCATTTGTCACAGGTGTACTAATGTATGATTTTTTGTGATATTAATTCAATTTAACGTAAATTAATAATTTTATTATAAAACCACCACCCACGGTGGCCGCGATGGTTAGAGCCCTTTCCCCTCACCGTGAGGGGAGGGGTTCGAAACCCCGCGTCCGCATTGTGCGACCCACCTACGGCTGGGTTTGTGGTGGTGGCTCAGTTTGCCCCGGGTTTACACCGCCGACTGCCGGCTGTATGGTGGTTCCCGGGTCACCAAAAAAAATAATAATAAATAAATAAATTTATTATAAATGTACTAGTTTAGGGTTTTACTAATTTGTCACAAATGTGTTCTATGATTGCAAGGGAATACATAGGAAATATTCTCCTGGTGATAGCTCAATAATCCGTGAAGATGGTTTGCATGAGGAGCATGATCTTGATTTTCATGGAGGAATCAAGGACTGGTATAATCGATTTTCCCAATATCAGTTCAAGAAAACATTATGGAGCCCAGGTAAAAAGTCCTAAAAATATTACACTTATACCAATTATGTCCTAAACATTTTATGTTTTGCTAATTTGGTCAATCCGGTTAATTTTGGCTGGAAATAACTGATATGAATGTCGGATGTCTTACCCTTTTTTTTTCACTTTTTTTGAGGGCCAACAACCCATGTTGACACGGGGCAAGGGCCACGATGCCCTTGCCGGCCAATGGGCAAGGGTGTCACAACCCTCGTTGGCCAAAGCAAGGGCATGCTATCCCTCGCCTAGTGCCGGTGAGGTTGTTGACCTCACTCCAAAAAAAAAAAAAAGAAGGAAAAAGTGAAAAAACCAAAAAATATTTAAAAATATTTAAAATATATAAATTTAAAAATGTCAACCTTAGTGTCAATCATACTATGCAGGATAACTAATGTCCATATTAGTAATTTTGGTCAAAATTGATCGGATGTACTCACTTGGTAAGACATGAAAATATTAAGGTTTCAATTGACATAATTAAAAATTTTATGATTGAATTTATATTTATAATTTAAAAAAAAAAATTCCCATCATTGGCTAGTGATCTTCGACCCTCTTTTGTTGCCGTACCTAGGGAATTGAATATTGAGAGTAGGGACCCCATCGGTGGAGAGTTTTCAAGGTGTTGGTCGAGCAGCCTCAGGGTGATCCTCCATTCACAAAGGCAAAAAGTGGACGTGTCAAAAGAGATGATTCCATTGACTTGATAAATGGTAAGGGTCGCTTGATTAGTGGGTGGGTGGCTCATGTGAGTCGGATCAGGTGCATGAATGCTTCTAAAAGAGTCTTTTCCGAATTGGCCTAGAGCTTGGTGGGATTCCTGCCCTAGATCGTAGGGTTCAAATTAGCCCATCAAGATAATGAGATGTAAAGAAAATGGAAAAAGATCAGCTCAGTTTGAGGTCAGCTAACCCTAAGAACAAGGAGGAGCTTCCGTTGAGTATATGTTATAGCAAAATCTGAATTGACTAAATTATAGATTACTTTTAAAATTTAAATGGAAATACTGTAACCATACTTTATTTTAAGATAAAAATATGATTTTAGATATCATAAACTATATATACATGTAGAAATTCTCCAAATAAACAATTAATTAATCAAGAACAAATCATATCTATATATAAATGTAAAAACACCAAAAACCGATATGCACGATGGAATTAAAAATATATATGTTTGAGTCACTACTTTACTTGAAGAAAATAGATTAGTCCGATTATAATTAACGATCTATTGAAATGCTAGATCTTCTTTTCTATAACATATTTCAATATAGCAGTTTTTAATGGGATTAAACAACTCATAGATATAATCTATCTTTTTATAGGTTAGAGAGAAAATTTAGCAAATTCTAATCAAGGAGTAGCTAACTGGACTTCTATTATTATGGGATTCAGTTAAACATAATTGCCTACACTTTACTATACAACTAGGCCCGTTATTAATAGATGCCAAAACCCAATTCAATAAGATCACTTTTAAGGTTTAATACATATTGAAATATTCATTAATCTGATTATTTAAAATAAAAAGTTAATTAAGTAATATAAGTTCATTATAGGAAATTTCCAACATTACTTTCATAGAAATATTTCGTGAGTCATGGGTCTTCCAAACTGTCTGAAACGACACTGATATAGCGTGATGGGAACGGTAGCTGACTTTGCTTAATGTACCCGTATTACGTACTAAATCGATCACCTTCTTTCATATGACAACTGAGAAGAAACAAAATATTAAAACACTTCAAACAGATACAATCCCGGGCTTGAGGGGCTTGGCAGCTTACAGCCTAGGCCCTTACGGCCTAGGCCCATCAACAACTTTTCTTGAATAGCCTATAAAACTTGTTGAGTTGGTCATGACAAAAAGGTAAAATAAACTAGAAAAATGAAATAAAATAAAAATAAAAGCTTCGTTCGAAAAACAGAAATTGTTAGAAGAGAGCTCGGCCGTCTCTCATGTTGAATCTCGAGCCCCGTTGAACATAAAATGATACATCAGATGAAGGAATGTGAGTAATGGGCATGTACTGTTAACCATAGTATTCACACTCCGACAGACTAGAGTTAAGGGGACTGCTTGCACAAAGGATGATACATCAGAAGGTAGGAAATGTGAAGTGAGGCGATTGAAGATGGGAAATGATAATTGTGCAAAACTGAAACCTCAGGGATTCTCAAAACTTGGTAGAATCTTAAGTATACCCGTCAAAATTCATTTATTACAATAATGGAACTTGGCCCTTCTCGGCGAAGGATGCAGTACTATTAATAACTCTGTATCAGAGAAACTAGGATTCTGTTAAAATCAGCGACCAGGGAAGTTGCCCATTCCTTCAACTACGCCATCAAGATCTGCTAACTTCACTTCGGTCGCCTCCGGTAAGGCTGGAAAATATCATCCACACTCTCTTTTATGTAGTTTCCCACTCTATTCACATTCCTGGCAACACCTGATGCAACCAGACTTGCGTTTCTCTTAAACCTGCAAATCAACAGAATTTGTCATCTGGACTAACAAGTGATCTTAAAACACGAAGGAGGATAATGCAAATGTTAGAGGGCTTGCCTACTCAAGTAATCATCGCCGGAAGAAATTGCTGGCTTGTAACTCCGCCGTTGAGGAAAAGCATGACCATCTGGAGCTGATGGAGCTGAAGACAGGTTAGCCATAATGAGAGAAAAGAACCAACTTCTCACAAAGCAACTAATGTGGAATAGCATGAGCAGAGCACCTCTAGGGCCTAAGGCCAACGACAGAATATGGCAAGGGGACAATTATGGCTAAGGACAAGGTAGAGCAAAGGCAGAATGATAAGTGTGTGCTGGCAATATAAACAAGTAATAAGGCAAGCATTGCAAAAGAGAAATAGGCTCCTCACCTTCCTTTTTATGAAGGTTCGCAGGAACATTCTCAGCAGTTGTTGTTCTTTTATCTAACAGAACCTGACACAAATTTAGCTGTCAGATAAAAATAAAGTAGGGGAAAATCATACAACATGCCTGCTTTATCAACGAACGACTCAAGAATAACCGAATATGTTCACTTCACAACACATCATTTTTATCACAAGATAAATGCAGTCCTTAGATCTTACTTTTCGATAACCAAGCCTAAGCTATGGTTGAAGAGACAATTTTTACAGTGCAGTTTCTTTCTACATTTTATACCGATGAGACAGTTAAAGATTTTTTTGGGCCCATGAGATGGTTGATAAGGAAGGCTCTCTTAAAGTTGACTACTTAATACAGAAGCTTCCAAAGTAGTCACACCATCTAAGAAAATGTACAACTACGCCAGCCAGTTAAAAAGAAGTAGAAACAACAGCTCAAAAGATGTCTCATCGAGCCATTGCAAAAAAATCTTAGTTTGTTGTAACCTAGCTGGACATTTTCAAGACCAAACTTGAGCATAAGCATATGCAGGATTAATTTAAGGTCATGCTTGGTTCAGAAATTAGAATCACCAGTGTGCAGCCTATGTCATGTCTTCCTCCTAATTAACTACTTCCAAAACCTTGAATGGGCAAAATATGTAGCACCTTGGTATCTTGTGTCCTTTCAGGGACTTTCTCTAACAAAAGACACTGAATCAATGGGCAATCTGTCCAAGTACCCACAAAAAGCAAATGGAACATGTTGAGCCTCCAAGAAAATTTAAAAGGACTGATGAAAACAACACTATGGCCCTACTGACGCATCATGCTTAAAAGTAGGATCTCAAAAGGCGTCCTTCTGATAACATTCAACCGAGTCAACCCAAAAAAAAATCACACTTCAATAATCATTACCTTACACAATTGTTTATTCTGCATTTGCAAGCAACTTAAATCTGTAACAGAAACGCAACAAAAGACTTAAAATACAACATTAAGCTACCATAGGTGCTTACGGTCTTCAAGTTTTGTGTTGAACAAAAACACCATATCATGATGTCATTAGGAAGAGACTAGTTCATAAAGAGAGGTAATCCCATTGAGGTGAAGACTGAGAGGAGTCATTACCTCAAGACCAACACAGAATGGAAGCTCTGCTTGTTTATCCTTCGCATCTGAAGGTTGATGATTTTTCTCCAAGAAGACAGAGTAACCAACACAGGCATAGCTGAAGTCTTTCAGATTCCGGCCCTCTTTGGTAGCTTCCAACTCAGATTCTCCCACAATATAGCTAGGCACTGATCAACAATCCTAAGGGTCAGCATATACAAATAACAGCGTACAATAGGACTAAAGGATTCATGCTTTTCTTAAGATGGAGCTGGAACAATTTGTCTGTAGATTAACAAATTTAAGACAACAAGTACCTTAAAGTGAAAATTGCAAATTTTCAAACCAGTGTTTTCAAACAGGACAAGACTCGCTGATTCAACCAGGAACCAGAGCATGCTATAGTCCACTCTATGAGAAAGAATTGGAGTGGTCAAAAACCAATCAAAACCAGCGTAAATGGTTCAACAGGTACAACTTCTGACCGTTTCTTTGGCCTTACAAAAAGAAAAAATTCCACCCTGCACAAGCAAGGTTCAAACCTTTGTTCACTTGAAAAAGCACTCGGGGCACTTTCTTCTGGACCATTAACACTTTTCTAACGAACCACCTTTCTTTTACCTTTTTATCCAACAATCCACATCAAATGCAGGACCAGTCCCGTAAAAACACTCATGGGACTATAGAAATTCCCCTAGATTATGTCCAATATCATACTCAAAAGGTGCTAGTCAAGAGGTCAATACAAAAATCATGGCTTGTCCTGGTACAGCTTACCCTAAGGCTTTGTTAACAGAGTGTCTTTCCAGTTGCCCCACAATTAAACCATACCATTCGCTCTAGAAGCAGCATCAATTTGAAGGCAAAGTACGAGAATAAGATCCCCACCAAACTCTACAATCTCGCAAAACAACCAGAAGGCGAACCAGCAGCAGCGGATGTCCTCACAAGAACCCCAATAAGCAAGAGAAACCTATCGACCACAATGCGCGAAATAAGCTTAAACATCAACAAGACATCGATGAAAAGACCAAAAAAGAGAAAAAAAAAAGCAATCGTAATTTCGGTCCCCCATAACCCTCCCAGCTTAATACCCAACAATCAGATTACCAAATCGTCTCCCCGCTATTCTCGCGCCGGTCAATTTTCGGATCAGGAGGGGAAGAAAGAGCGGCGAAAATGTCGAAAAGGAAAGACGGACCTTCGTTGAGAGTCCTGGAGAAGCCGACGCAGGTAGGGGTCTGGGATTTGGATTTCAGAACGGAAGAGTAGTACAGGCAACCCTTGCACGACTTCCCCCTCAATCCCGCGCTCCCGTTAGGGTTCGGGACAGGGTTAGGGCTAGGGCTAGGGCTAGGGCTTGGATGGCTGGCCTGAGGACGACCGCCCGCGTCTTCCCCTTTGTTCGTCTCCATTTGGGGGTTCTTCTTCTCTCGGCCGATTCAATCGAATCTGCAACCCCCAATCTCCGTAGGTAACGCGACCTTGAGAGAGAGAGAGAGAATCGGGCGATGGAGCCTGGCGTTGTTGGGGGGAAGTTGCTCGCTTTACTGATCGATCGTTCGGTCAAATCGCCAGCGGAGAAGTTCCGCCTGTGCGATTGCTGCAACCATCAACCGCTGAGCTCTCTAATCGCGTCGTAAAAGCCACATCCTTTTCTCTTCGCTCAAGGCCCCGCGCTGCATTACCGGTGATCGGTTTTAATAGGGAGAAGCGGTTTCTGAGTCGATTCGAGGTTTGCCTGAAATCTCAAACTTAGTTATAGGAATCGATTCTTTAATTCTTGAAATTTGAAACTTATAATTTGTACTCGAAAACTTATCTTATCACAATTTCTATGAGTGGTGTTTGGGTCAATCCGAAATTGACCGATTCTTCTTCTTTTTTTATTTCGTTTTTAATTAAGTAGGATGAAAGTGAACACGACAATAAAAATGGAAATTCTATATTTATTGATAGTAATAATTCATAAAAATGAATATATAAAATAAAATAAACAATAAGAAGTTAAAAATATGTAACATAAAATCTAAATTATAAAATTTCAACCCTCAATCATCCTTAAAGAAATTGGTCATTAACAACGCATTTACAATTTAGCATATATTGTTCAAAAATACAAAGACAAAAGAAGTCTCGATCAAATAGAGCAAATAATCAAAGAAAATTGTACCTGCACTTTCATTCTTTCCGTGGCAAGCTTTACATTTTTATTGATTTTTAATGTATATTTTTTTTCAATTAAGTGAGTAAGTTGCCCTGGATAAAGACATTTATTCAAGTCTATTTTTAATGATTATCATTTATTTATATGATTTTTTCTAGAATTTAAGTGAAATTGAAAATTATAGCGTCGTTTCCTTTTAATAAAGTAGTTTGACCTACATGTGCACTTGGAAATAAGTTGGGAGGTTTTGGTTTTGGTTTTAATTACATAAGAAATTATCAGATGTGGTTAAATATAGGTGTGCACATGAAATAATCTATAAATGCCTTCCACTAAGTGGTTCGGTTTTCAGTCCCAATCCGATTCGGTTCAGTTTGGTTCCTACTCAGGAATCGAGAAACGAACCACATAGTATAGGTTCCAAAAATTATGGAATCGAAATTCAAACTGAATCCCACCATAATCTGAAATTGGACCGATTGCCTGTGTTTACCAATGCTCACCCCTAGGTTTTAAGGGATTGACAACCGATCTTGTGACCCGTGAATCCAAAAGATTGAAATTAGGGATCAAATTGGTTAGTTCTGGAACTACCTTTTGTGAATCGGCCGATTTTGGTCCGGTTCTTGGAGAATTAGCGACCATAATATGGTTCCCCATTCTATTAGGAAATTGGCCCATCTTATATTTTATATAAAATTCAAATTCTTACAACAAAGTATAAAAGTTGGCCCATTTCACCAAAACAAATTTATTGATTAATTGGTTATATTGTTGTTTCTTCATGTTAAAGATCATAATACAATTCTCAATAGATGAATTCTATCAAATAGACTTCAAAATCAAGTAATAACTAGTTACATGTGGGAATCGGACTCCTAAATAGAATTGGTGGTTTTGGCTTTGAAATTGAGGGACCAAACTAGTTTTTCAATTCTAGATATGTAGATTTGCAAATCGAATTGTTTCTCTCTTAAATTGGTCGGTCCAAACTGATTTGAATCATCTTTGCTTTGAACTGGGCTCGGTGCTATCCCTAATGTCGACGTGTTCATGCAAAATTGGAAGACACACGAGAGAGAAGAGAGATGAGGGTTTACATTATCTACAGATCAAAAACCACCGTGGGCCCTGAGATCACTGGTATTAGAATGCAAAAGGATATTGGGCCAGCTACAAGAAGCCCAACTGATATATGAACCCAGAACCACGAATACGGCCGCCGATTGGGTCGCCAAAGCCCATTTAGCCGGTACTCTTCCATCCACCTGGGTATCTCGACCTCCGCAACCTCTTTTATCTATATTATGTTTAGAGTTTGGATCCACTTGTAATCAAGCATCGTCTTAGTAATGAAATCGTCTATTTTCTGACCAAAAAAAAAAAAAAAATGGCTTTGCATTCGAATCGAAGGCCCAAGCGTGAGTTTTCTAGTTGTTTATAAGGTTGTAGCAAGTTTCCAATTAAGCAGTGTTCATTCTTAGAGAGTGGTTGCACATATTTTATAATTCGGGGTTGGTGGTCTAGTAGCTAGTGGAAGGGAGATCTTGTCTCTTTGTATATTTATGGTGTTGTTGAACATCTAGTACTCTTCTCGATTGAAGTCAATTAATGGATTCTGGCACCCTATGGTTTCCCTTTTCCACAGGATGGGTTTCTACTTGAATCTCATTGCTAATACTTCATTTCAGGCCGGCTGGCCTCCAATTAAGGCATGCCACTTTTGGACTTGTAATTTCTCCATTCCCTATCTAGATCGTGTGAATTTCATGACGTTGGACCCCTTGTGTAGAGAGCTCTCTAACGAACCCAAGGTATAATCGGGTTAAAGTACAGTCGGAATGCCAAAACTTGACACAAATTGACACTTAAATGCTAAAACTTTCAAAATGTACACTTAAGTATCAAAATCAAATAAAAATGATATACTCTAAGTGTCAATAGTGAAAAAATCCGGCAAAATCACTGGCATGGAGTTTTTCCGATGAAGGAAGTGCAAAATGACGTCATTTTGCAAGTTGACATGGCTAGGTAAGCTGAAAAACAATGTTATTTTGAGCATTGACATGGTTAGACTCAATCCAAAACGACGTTATTTTACGCCGGACTTGATTTTTAATATAAAAATTAATTAAATTAAATTAAAAACTTTATAAATAAAAAAAAAAAGAACAGTACAGGTGGAGGGCTCCCTTGCCTATGCAATCACCCCATCGCTAATGGGGTGATAACGATGGTCGACAAAGTTTGTTAATGCCTAGGTGAGGGCCAGTGACCCTTGCCAACCGAAGGCGTGAGCCAATAAGCCCTCACTAGAAGCCAAGAGAAGGCCGTCGACCCTCAACCAGGCTGAGACGAGGGCCAATGACTCTCGCTTATAAATCTGGGCAAGAGTCGCCACCCTGTCCCAACTTTTGGCAAAGGCCTACAAGCCCTCGCCTCTGGTCGACAAGAGTTACCGATGACAAGGGTTACTGGCCATTACCTAGGCGTCAACGACCCTCGTAGCAACCTCCACGATTATGGGGCAGCGGCCACAGGCAAGGGAACCCCCTCCCGTCTATGTTGTTCTTTGTGTTTTTTAAGTTTTTAATTGAATTTAATTAATTTTTATATTAAAAATTGAATTCGGGCCAAAACGACATCGTTTTGGCCACATTAGTGATTTATATTATTAAAAAAATGCCACGTAGGATTTTCGGGACCAGTCACCAAACTCAATACTGAAATGTCTCACTTTTCTAAAAAAGTGACCCCTAAATATGCCTTCTGAAAATTTTGGCACCAAAGTGTCCACTTATACCAAGTTTTGACACTCAAGTCATACTTTAGCTGTAAAATCGCATAATCATGTACCCAAAGTTTTGACCTCGCTTAACATAGGCACCGAGATCAAACTAGAAGAAATTCAAATAAACAAAGGTAAGGCAATGACTCTTTATATTTGAAAGTGAAAATGATACAAATGATCCATGAATTCAAGGCCAATAAGTAATGTTGTCCTTAAACTATTAATTTATTTAATGTAGTTTCTAAATTTTAGCTCAATATATAATGTGGTTTCTGAAATTTTAATTTGTTTAATGCAATCCTTGGACTATATAGAAATGTTTAATGTTGTCCTACATTGAACATGTATCAATTTGAATGACTCCTAATTTAGGATCTCAGTTTGTCCCTTTGATTTCCCCATGATCATGCATGTACCCTAAATCATACATCTATAAATCACATGCATCAAGGCAAAGGCATGTATTTAGGTCATGAGACCTTGGCTCTCAAACAATCATACAGGAAAAGTGAACCAAAAAGGGTTTGGTTCACTTATTCATTCATGTTAATTATGATTATCTAGATGTGTGAATAAGGTGGCCAAATAGTTAGAATACAAACCAAGCAATATAATCAATCAAATTTCAAACTTAGGAAATTTGCGATTAAGGACAAAAAAAAAAATTATAATTGCAAATAAGTCCCTAAGGAAAAAAAATTTCTTGTTTTGAACATTTGCAAACAATGACATTAATTTTGTTGAAACTATGAAACAAGTTTAGGGTGTTCTTGGGAGCTAAATCGAGAACCTAGGCGCAAAGTAGTCTAGCACACTAGCTGAATTTTATAAACAGCCCAAACATGCATTAATTTTAATGAAATTAGTGTCAAAAGAAAGCTGAGATCGTTGTCTACAACATTTGTGTTTTGAAAATTTTCAGAAAAGGACATTAACTTCCTTGAAATTGCAAAAGCACCCTTAGATGATCAAAAGAAACCTGGATGCAAATTGAACGATTCACATTAATTAGGTTCTATTGGCCATCATAATGTGCTTCAAATCCAATGAAATTAATGTCAAAACGTAGATTGAAATGTCTTCTACAATTTTAATGAGAACACATTTCAAAATTGTGATCAAAAAAATTTATAGAAATTTTAAAACAAAAAAGGGTCATTTCTGTAAAACAAAGTTTAAGAATGCCCCGCAAATTTTGAAAAGATAAAAAATAGCAAATGATATTTTTATTTTCTGAAAATTTTTTTGAAAAAATATATCGATATGTAACAAGCATTATTCATAAGGACATCATCATCAAATTCAGGATGTACAATTTTATAAAAGTCAGTAAGTATGTAAAGGTCATTTTGAAACAGACAATTTACACTAAAAACATATGATGCAAGACTAATTGTATCGACCTAATGAAATTCATTCAATCTGAAAATTTTATACAACATAGATCATGAGGTGAGGAACAAAACTTATGAAGACGCCAACCTTATATTTTGAATGCACAATTTTACAAAAATCAGAGAATCAATGCATGTCAATCAGCAAATTGGAATTCCAACTATGAGCACGAACGATTTATGAACAATTGATCCTACCAAATCAATTTCAAACTTCATGAAAATGTTATATGTTCTAGATCTAAATGTTTTGAGAAACTTTCATGAGGCGTTGTTGGGAAAATATGATGTATGATTAGGAAGAATAGTGAAGTCAGATTTTGAGGCACGATATCACTTTCTTTAAGAAATTATTTGCCCGACAATGTTGCTAATGTTCATTGGCAAATTTTCTCCAACATACAACAAAGTCTCAATCGAAAATACTATATAATAATTCTAATATTTCTCAAAGATATCTCAAAAGAAACAATTGCAAATAATGGTTGTAGTTTTTGTAAAGAAGACTTGAAAAGACTCAATCATAATTGATCCCAAGAACTAATATATTTAACTTGTCTTTTGAACGGAGGCAATCCTTCAAAAAAGGTTGCAAAATGAACAGGTGCATTTTCAGAGGTTACGTTGAAAAGACATGTCAAAATTTGCAATTGAATAAATAATAAATTAAAATTATCATAATTTCTTTGTGAACATTCGTATTGTTTCAATGAGACATTATGATTAATTTTTATAAAAATAAATCTGAATTTTTAATAAATAAATAATAATAATCGCTAGTTAGTACCAAATCTTATCCTAGTGTGCACTCACATCTTTTCGAAATGAGACAAGGCATCTCTTAGTTTGTTTGTAAAAACAAATTACCAATAGGCATTGACTTAAAAATCCTAGTAGAAAAATTCCTAATGAGAAGCAGTATACTTCAGTGAAAATAGAGTAACTGCATGGAGTATTGACAATTCCTATCAGACCTCAACATTACAAGAAGCATATGATAAGGCAAACAATGACCAAATCAAATATATAATATGTCTATGGAAAGCTCAAAGAGTCCTTTACAAATTCCAAGACACACCAAAGCTAAATAAGGTCATCTACCAACTCATATCAAGATGTGAAGCAAATCAGTCCAACTAGACTTACAAATTTCCAAAATAGCTGATTATGCAATATCAAGCAATCAATCAATCAATCATCACAACTCATCCAAATCGTCATTCTAGACATATAATAGCCACCAAGAAGTTGAATCTTGACCCCAATCACCTAGAGTGATATCACTTCATTAGATTCAAGCTATAGAAAAAATATATTGTTATCTTCAAGCTTAAGCTCAATTGAGCTAGGCAACCACCACTCCAAGGTATAGGACTCATAGAGGATGAAGATCTTAAGCTGCAAAATGCTAAGGCTTAAGCTTAATTGAGCTAGGCAACCACCACTCTAAGGTCTAGGACTTGTAAATGATGAAGATTGTGAGTTGCGGAATGCTAAGGAAGGTCTCCAAGGCTGTGCATGGAAACCATTATATTTCTATTTCTGGAATAGATTTCTATTCCATACCTATTTCTGGAATAGAAATCCATTTGGTAAAACAATTTCAGTTTTCTATTTCTGGAACAGATTTCTATTTCAGAAATAGGTTTGGAACAAAAATAAGAAACAAATTTTTTTTTACTTTTCTGTTTCTGGAACAGAAATAAGAAATTATTTCTCTCTCTCTTCTTAACAAAAGGCTCTCCTTCACATCTCATTCTACCAAATTTTTACCAAACCCTAATTCCGTGCCTCCTTCTACGTTTCCTTCTTCAACCTCAAGGTCAACGCCTCCCTCATATTTAAGCTCATCTCGACGATGTCGTCAACACCTCCCTCGATTCTTGCTCACCTTGACATAGTCATCAATTTCGACAACATCGTCCTTGCCATCTCCATCCTTGCCATCCTCCTCGCCAATGTTGGCTCCGTTTACTCGTCGAGCCCTAAGCTTAGCTTAACACCTCCTTTAGATCGACGCTCAGCTTGACGGCTCCCTTAAATTGACGCCGTCGTCAACTCCAACGACGTCCCTTTCACTGTCTCTATCCTCCTCATCGGCATCAGCTCTATCTCATCAAGCTTGAAGCTTGCCTTGATGCCTCTCTCAGATCAACGCCTCAACTCGACGACCTCCCTCATCGTCGTCTTCTCCGTCACATCCCTTTTACTTTCAGATTAATTCGTGTTTTGGAGGTAAATTTGTTTAAATTATTTCGTGGTGCAATATGATGATGATAGTGATGGTAATTTTGTTTGAATCAATGCCTCAACTCAACAGCCAATCAGCTGACCCTGTTTCAAGTGAACTGATTTTGAAGCTTCAATAGCTGGTTTTTGTTCAGTTTATTTGAGAACATAGTGAGGTTTATTTTGAGTAATTTAGGTGGCAACAACACTTGTATTCTGTTGGACATATGCACCGAGTTTGGGCCAAACCACTATAAATTGATTGACCAAATTCTCTATCCCTTGCTCCTATATTTGATTTAGTTCACCTACTTATATACTTGTGCTTAGACTTGCATATCATTTCCACATATTTATTTTAGTGTTTCCTAGCATAGTTTGGGAGAAAAGTCCTGAGTTTTTGCTAGAAGGACAATACTTTAGCTATCCAATAATTCAGTTAGTAGCTTGTCTCCCAATCTTAATATCTTAGAGAAGACAAGTCAAGAACTTGGGAAATGCTCTAAGGATTTCTTCTTCTGATCTGATGTGTTTTCTTTACACATAAGTTATCATAGTTCGTTCAACTTATTTTTGTCGTTCTAATCCAACCTTGGGCTTTTGGATCGATTCATCTTTATTTTACTTTGCCTTGTCAATCCATTGTAGACCAACAAGATCTTTCTCCTTTATTCAATGAACAAGCTCCTATCTTTGATCTGATTCTTCCGAGTTTAAATATATTTTCCTTTCCATGAAATTGTACATTTAGAGATGATCAATTGATAATGATTGTTTTAGCCAAGGAAGATATATTTCTGTCCATGCAATAATGGCGTGACAAAATAAGCAATGCAACCCAAAGTCTCTGGGATTCGGCTAGTGCCATGCTTCAGAAGGAGCTCTGTGGTTGGTTTGGGGTGATCTACAGCGAAGATATACTAATGAACTTATATTTTTATTAATATATTGCTTGTGCCATGCTTATGAACTCTGGCCATGATCAACTTCTGTTTTCTTCATTTTTGCATCAGGCTATGCGACTAGTACTAGTTTTTCTCCAATGAAGGTGGTTGTCCAATCTTAAACGCAAAAGACTCCCTTCAAAATAAAAGAAGGGCTCATTTGATGCTAAAAGAAGTGGATGAGGACTATAGAACATAAATGTAATTAATCCAAGCTCAGTTTCATCCCTGTTCTAATTACTATTATTGGCAAGTATAAGAATGTCTTGACAAGCCCGAAGCTCGCCTTGACGCCTCTCTCAGATCAATGCCTCAACTTGACGACCTCCCTCATCGTCGTCTCCTCGTGCCCTCCCTTTTATTTTCAGATTAATTCATGTTTTGGAGGTAATTTTGTTTGAATTATTTCGTGGCGCGATATGATAATGATAGTGATAGTGATAGTGATAGTGATAGTGATTTTGGGATTTTGAAAGGCTTGACTACAATTACATTCCTGTTAATTTGCTGAAAGCAGACGAAATCAACGCTAGTGAGTCCTTCCTTGGCTATTCCCTTTATTTTTATGTTCTTTTCCCTGTTTTCCTCTGTTTAGATAGAACTAATTCCCTTTAAGACTCTACTAACCCGTATTTATACCGGATTGTTGGCCCTTCTGGCTATTTGCATGGCTTGAGAATAATCCATTGGGACTTAAAGCCTCAAAATATCTTGCTCACTGAGAATTCTGAGAATCCTGAGAATCCATGGTTGGTTAAGCTATCTGATATGGGCATTAGTAGATGCCTTCCTAAAGATAAATCTTCCTTGGGATATCATTCCATCGGTAAATGTTCTTGACAGCTTTATCCATATCTTTGATCTCCTTTTCCTCAAGATTGATTCATGCATAATCTAAATCTATATGGTGATAATATACTCATTAGAGCATTCTCTTCTCTTAAAGAAGACTGTTATGTTGGAAGTGATGTTGCTTTGTGTTGCTTCTTAGGTTGTGGTAAAGTTTGTGGAGATTTAATAGTCTCTGCCATGGCATCCCTTCGTTGATTGATGAAGCTATCATATCCATTTATGTATGGTCCAAGTGATGAGGGCTCTCCTATTGATCTTCGATATGTGTCTTGCAGGTTGTGGAAGCTTAGGATGACACGCACCTAAACTGATTAAGCATGGTGGGAGCCAAAAGCTAGCATTGGATTTGTTTAGTTTAGGTTGTGTCTTGTTCTTTTGCATCACTCGTGGAAAGCATCCATTTGGTGAAGAAGTACATCGTGATTCCAACATTGTTGACAACATTATGGAACTGTCCTCGGTGGAATTCATACCAGAAGCCCATGATCTACTTTCGCGTTTACTAAACCAAGATCCCATCTTGAGGTGAGTGTATTGTCATCCTTAATTTGCATCACTACCATTTTCATTCTGCCATTTGATAGATTTATAACCATTGTTAGTTGATTGATTTCCATTTTCTTGGATCACTTAATCTCACAAGTATAAAGGTGGCCTGAAATTCATCGAGCATGGCTTATCGGTCTACCTGGTGGGGCTCTACTTAATGAGCTAAAAAAAGTGCAGATCCCACTCACTTCTTTTGGCAATTGATAATAGAAGCCGGAGAAAAGGTTGACCATGTGACAGCCTAAATGCCTATGACAATTGTGATATTCTAATGGAAGATGATCATTGTTGGAGACCTGATTATTAGACTGAATGCCTATGACAATTGTGATGTTCCATGAGAGAAGTTACTTGAAGGAGAGATGGAGATGGAAATGGCTTTGAGTGTCCACTGTGCAATGGAGTGTATAATTGGAATACCGTGTGCACAGATGCTTCATGTTTCCTTATAATAAAATTTAACTTCTTGTTTCGTTGCTCACATCCATTTCAAGCAGAACATGTCCTCTAAACTTACCTTATTTGTGTTTTACTAGGTCATAAGTTCCTTCTATAAAAAGACTTGCTTGAACTCAATTTCGTCCGAATAATCTATTTATGTGGCCCGTAACATGCCAAAGCATCGCAGTATCTAAAAGAAAAATATCCTCATCACTGCCCACTATTGCCTAGTGATTTGGAGAAAAGGGCAATCAATTATCAAGTAAAAAATTTATTACTTTTGGAGGCTTCTCTCTTCTACTTGCATTTTGTTGCATGTGAATATTAAGTGCGATTACTTAGTTAATGACATGCATAAACCTTTCATTGAAATTTGTGTAGGCATACAACTTTGCTAGAATTTCCAGTTCCAGCATTAAAGGCTGATTATGAGTGTGATCTTAGCCTCCATCTTTCTTTTTACCCTAAAAAAAATATTGCCAAATCATCATTTTTTTGCTAAACGTTTGCCTAATTTTCTTAAGTTACCTAAATTTGTTCATTTTGCTTGCAATAAATGGTTGCTTGTACAATTACATGACGATGTTTCCTTTTAATTTTTTCCGTGCATTCTTTTCTATTGATAATCATAGAACATTTCATTGATATGATCTTGACATGAAATTTTTTTTGCTTAAACAGGTACAACAATTGATATGGCTCATTTGATGCTTAACCAGTTAAAGTTAAATGGCATCACAAAAAAAGGCTTTTATGGCAAAGTGGACTGAGCCTTTGACCAATGAACTTGTAAGTTTGTTAGTAATAGAGATAAAAAAAAAAGGGAAATTGCATTACATGTACTTACAACAAAACAAGATGGAATAACAACATACATGTCGAATTCAATAAACGAACAAGACTTCACTTTAGTATAGTTTAGTTGAAGAACGGGATCAATAAACTGAAGAGGCAATATGGTAGTTTCAAGAAGCTTTTGTCATAATCTGGATTTGGATGGGATAATGTAAACAATATTGTTCCTATGGTGGATCAAAGTGTATGGGAGACTCACATCAAGGTATCACTTTATTTGGGTCATTTCATTTTTATTGTGGATGCAAGTTTTGATTGTATTGTTGACATATGTTATTATTGTGAGAATTACAGGATAATAGTAAATAAGCTAAATTTAAGAATAATGGGTTTCCTTAGTATCATGATTTGTGTATTGTATTTGGTGATGCATATGCTACTGGAGAGTATGCATCAGGAAATGTAAAAAAAGTGGTGTTGTCCTCAGAGGGAGATGACAATGGTGGTGATGGTGGTGGTGATGTGATAGGTGATCCGGAGGAATTGCATGACACCCTGTTGATGATAGAGCCTTCACGCCTAACGTGACTATTACTTTAGACCATCAGAAGCACAAGTTAGATAGGACTCCAAATTCAAAAAGGAGGAAGAAGAGTAGAACATATGATGTTTCCAGCGCCTGTAAAGCTATTCACAAAATGATTAAATTCAAGACTAGTTAATCAACAAGTGGCTCTGTGACCTCAGATGTCCCATCACCGGTAGACCCCTACTCCATAAGAGCCATGGTTGCCATCCTAAATGGCATGCCTAACTTGGAACGAGATCTTTACAACAAAGCTATGAACCAATCATGTCTTAATGACACTTGGAGAGAAACTTTCATCATTTCTCTACCTGAAAGGAGACATGGACTTCTGGAATCTCTTCAAAGAGATATTGAGAAATATATTTAGCTTGATTTCACTCTATGACTTATGTATTTAAGAATCTTTGTTTTTTTTTTCTAATGCAACTATGAAAAATTTGTGGCTATTGTTGATTGTTATTGAATTCCTTACTTATATGTTGTGTTTATATTCTCAGTTTGTGTGATGTTATAGGTAATATGAAGGGGGTGAAAGTAGTGTCTATAGTGATCAAGTATCAGCAGTTGAATCAGTTGAACTCAACTTTGATAATTTTGATATCGATATACCGATAGCATGGTTATGCATTGTTGCGGTGGATATGTCTATACACATGAGAGAACCTATCAAAGATAGCATATTGTCAAGACCCGAATGGATGAGAGAGGCTCTTCATGGACATTCAGATAGAGTATATGAAGCTTTTAGAATGAAGAGACACGTCTTTCTTAACCTTTGTGATTTGATGAAAGCAAGAGATTGGTTAGCAGATAGTCGATATATAAGAGTAGATAAAAAATTGGAATCTTCTTATCCATGATTTATCACAAAAACTCAAATAGAAATTTATGTGAGAGATTCCAACATTAGGGACAAAAGATTAGCAAGTACTTCTCTATAGTGTTGAAAGCACTTCTCGAACTAGCAAAAGAAGTTATCATATCACCTTCCTTTGATGTTGTCCCAAATGAAATTCTTATGGATTCTAACCAAATCTTTACTTCAAGGTAAGATTTTCATACATTTCTTTATACCATTAGTTTTATTTTATTGATAATCTTGTATAATACTAGTCTTTGATAAAATGACAGGGTTGCATAGGTGCTATTAATGGTACCCATGTTCATGCTTCTGTACCTGTGTCGAAGCAAATCCCATTTAGAGGCAGAAAAGGAATTACCACTCAAAATGCTCTGTTTGCATGTTCATTTGATATGAAATTTACTTTTGTGAATGCTGGTTGGGAAGGATTTGCCAACAATTGTCAAGTTTTATCAGTAGCACTCGAGACTTCTCGATTGAAATTTCCTCGACCACCACCAGGTATTTACTTGCTTATAAGGAGTACTTTCTTTATGATTGTATCCCTTTTGTAAATCATGACCAATATATGAACACCTTGTTATAGGAAAATATTACGTGGCAGATTATGGTTATATATCAGCTCCGGGATTCTTAATTCCTTTTAAAGGTGAACGATATCATCTAAATGATTACAGGAGTAGAGCGAGATGGCCAAGAACAACAAGAGAGTTATTTAACTATAGTCATTCTTCACTAAGGAATGTCATTAAAAGGTCATTTGGGACGTTAAAGAATCATTTTTTTATTTTATTTTAAGACACATGCCTTCAGTTGCAATTTGAAAGCAAGCATATATTGTAATTGCATGTTTTGCTATTCATAATTACATCCGTGATCAAGACAAGAGGGAATAAGAACTTTTCCCTATATGGATATCCAAAGTACCTGTTTGGTCCTATACAAGATGAGGCTCTTGTATGCTTAGGAAAAGTATTGCCAATAAAATGGCAAGGGATCATAATATGCCGGAGATCCCATGAAATTGTGTTTTCAACTATTGTAATGTATTTTAATTATTTTGTATTTGAAGATTCCCTATCTTAACTCTTGTAATGTGATGTTGTATTGGAGGACATCCTATATTAACTTTAGTTATATGATGCTGTATTTGAGGATTTCCTATCTTAACTCTTCTACTGCGATATTCTATTTGAGGATTTCCCTTATTTGTAGTGGTCTTTTATGACAAGCTTCATTATACTTCATAAAAATCACCGATTTTGCAAAATTTGCTGCAAATTGCCTAATACCCGTTGTCCGAAGTTACAAAGCAATTCTTTACCTTTCTTTTCTTGAAATTTTTGATATTTCTTGTTTCTTCACACTGCAAAACAAGCAAGAAAAAAAAAGAAAAAGCAAATAAAAAAAACACAAGAAAAGAAACCTGACAAACATCACCGATTCACAGTCCATACCGATCACCACCTTCTCTTCTTGTCTCAGAGAGAGAGAGAGAGAGAGAGAGAGAGAGAGAGAGATGGGTAAAATTCTTTTTGAAGAATTCAAAGCCAAAATTTAGGCACTTGACACGGTTGTCCGCCTTCATTCTACCAAAGTTTTGGGAACCTTCGGCTATTGCGCTCCAAAGTAATGCATATTGATCTCTCTTTTCTATTGTATGGAGACCATTGGGAGAAAGTACAGCGCGAGTGCCAAAATTTGGCACAAAGGGACACTTAAGTGCCAAAAGTTACAAAAGATACACTTAAGTGCCACTTTTAAAAAAAATTGGATCACTTAAGTGCCAAGTCGCCGAAACCCTGCCGGAGATCCTACGTGGCAATTTTTTATTAATTTTCTTGCCTACGTGGCTCGCCGGAAACTGAATAGGCCAAAAATCAGCCAAAACGACGTCATTTTGGCTGACGTGGATTTAAAAATTATTAATTAAATAATATTAAATAATTAAAAATATATTATTATAAAATCGATTTTATTAAAAAAAAAAGAAAAAGAGAGAGGAGGGGATCGCGAGGGCTGTGCAGCCCTCGCTGCCACCGCCGTTGCCGCCCCACCTCGCCGGGAAGGGCCGGCGACGGTGGGAGAGGGTCGGCCGGGGTCGTCGGGCCTCGGCTGGCGGCGAGGGCCTGCGCGCCCTCACCCAGATCTGGGGCGAGGGTCGCGACCCTCCCCCGGATCCGGCGAGGGTCGCCGGCCCTCGCCCAGCCAGGCCAAGGGCCGTCGGCCACCCATACCAACGCGCCCGTCTGGGCGGCCGACGGCCCTTGGCACGGCTGGGGGAGGGCCGGCGACCCTCGCCGGATCCGGGGGAGGGTCGCGACCCTCGCCCCAGATCTGGGCGAGGGCGTGCAAACCCTCGCCGCCGGCCGACCGGGGTCGCCGGCCACTGGCCGAGGCCTGACGACCCCGACTGACCCTCCCCCACCGTCGCCGGCCCTTCCCGGTGAGGTGGGGCGGCGAGGGCTGCACAGCCCTCGCCAATCCCCTCCTCTCTTTTTTTTTTTTTTAATAAAATCAATTTTAATTTTTCAAAAATCTGATGTGGACAATTTTTTTTAAAAAAATTGCCAAGTGGATTTTTTATTTTGAAAAAAATGCCACATAGATTTTTTATTTTGAAAAAAATGCTCTGTCAGCAAATGAAGTCGCCGGAAAATGGACACGTGGCAATTTGGCCGGAATTTTTTGCCGTTGGCACTTAAGTGATCCATTTTGCTCCGATTTTGGCACTTAAGTGTACCTTTTGTAACTTTTGGCACTTAAGTGTCCCTTTGTGCCAACTTTTGGCACTCCAGAGGTCCGCACCTCGAGACCATTGATAAGTATTTTGTTTGGCCGTAATTGTCTATCCAAGTGGATGTTGAAAATTTTTTGGTGAAAATTTAGAAAATATGATATAACAACTTTCACTTTGTATTTAGTTTCATAAGCATTTGAAATTCGTAAGAATGAACAACTCACTTATTCCAAAAGAAAAAAATCTCTTTCAAGAAATAGAAATTTTTTTTAGTTATCAAACAGATTTCTGTTTCAGAAATAGTAATTTTGCGTTGTTATCAAATGCGTTTTTTTGTCTACAAACTCATCCAGAAATAGAAATAGAAGAATCTATTTCTGTTCCAAAAATCAATTTCTGGCTAGAATGGTTATCATTTGTGCCCCAAATTGCCGAAATGGCAATCAAAGCCGCTAGATGGATCACCAGCACTGAGCACGGTAATAAAGTAGAGAAGGAAAATTCGCCAGACAACAGGTTGCAACAATGATCCGACACGATTGAGATTGCAATCAGCCGAAGGATAGTGTGATAGACATCGGAGTGCCAAAGATTTATCGAAATATGGTCACCGAGCCATCAATTGGAGTGGCTAAAACAACTAGTGAGTCTTTCGACACCAAGTGCAAACTGAAGACCAAAGAGAACTAACTACCAATCATAGGCTCGTTGGCATGAGGAGGTGGCAGTCGAGATTGCAACCAAAGAGGGGACGTCGTAGGGGAGGTTGGCATGCCAATGGATGGCTAGAACAAGGCCAATGACCTGTTGATTGAATGGTGGGAAGAGAGGTAGTCAACAGTGAGCTAAAGGGGGGAAAGAGAGGGAAGAGAGAGTTTTCTTTATCAAATGGCCCCCTTTTATTAATTTTGGAGGGAAAACCTTATATAACCCCTCTCAAGATGAAATCATAGCCCTTGGTTTGATCTAAGGGCTAGGATTTTATCTTCCAAGATAAGATTAAAGAAGCTTAGGGTTAATTTAGCTTGTGATTGACTGAAATTTAATCACATGGATTGATGTGGTTCATCCAATGGTCTAGATGAAGTCTCCTATGAATGGCATTTTAGTAATTTGCACTAGGTGTTTTTGTAATTTTAGTGCATAAGGGTTGCCCAATCGCCAGCCATGCTTGACCAACTTGTGGTGGTCACTGGCCACTAGAACACTGGCCTGAATAGGTCGTAATTTACTAGCCGGTCAATTCTAGTCAAAGCTGGATTCAGATTGACCCGAGCTTTGATCAGGTTGAAATTTACGCTATGCTCCAATTTTCTTCTATTTTCTTAAATTTATCCAATTAAAGTGAAATTAAAATTATCTTCCACGAATTGGATCAAATTGAATGCAATTGGATTACTCTAGGGCAATTAATTATATACAAAATGCTCTAATCATAACAATTTTTATTAAAATGAGACCCAAGCTATACTAACATTCATAATTGAATTTAATTTGGCCAAATTGAAGCTTAATTACATCTATTGGATATTAGTCTAGAATGGGTCAAGTTGAATCGACCCAATTGAAACATATTAACTGAATTTTGCAACATTTGGATGAATCAAATTTGTCAAATTGAATAATTCTCATGTGAATTTGGCGAAATCAACCTCAAATTCCAATTGATTTAAAGAAAATAAATTGATTAGGGGCATCATTGTGCAAATCATAAAGAATTGTCCAAGACCTCTAATTAGGGCTAAAAATGGGGACATTCATCTTGACATGCCTAATCACAAAATTGGATGAATGGAGTGCATGATACATTACCTTAACATCAATAGTTGCGATAGAAACCAAGTTAAAATATGATTAGTATGAAAGTAATTTTTTTTTAAGCTGATTTTAAACTTAAACCCGCAAAGTGGGGAAAACTAGGTTCTTAATTGATTTTTTACAAAATTTTCTATGCCAAGGTCAAATTGAGGCTAAAACAAGATGATTCGGGGGTTCTCACATTTTTCAATCTTTTTAATCAAAGTTTGACCCCTTTGATGACTAATCACTAAAAGGTTGATTTTATGATCAAAATTTTGATTTTTTTTGAAAATTTTTGTCACCAAAGTAAAATAGGGCCCACTTGGAAACTTTTTACTTAAAAAGTCAAATTTTGACTTGAGTTGACTTTTTATTAAGTGGTTGACCAAAAATGTCAATCTAAAAGTTAACTCTTTGACTTTTTGAGTTTTCAATGCAAATGGCTTGGAAATTATTCACAAATGAAGGGCAATGAAAAAGATATGAAAAATGACACTTTCATGCTCAAGAAACGGGTCTTGTCACGATCGAAAACCTTAATCTCAAGATTCAATTTACCTTTTATGATGCTTCAACTAAAAATCCAGGTGTTAACAACCTTTGCCTTGCCAACTTTATAAGTGCTATTATTGTGACGTCCTGAAATTCGAGCCCATTGAGGGATGAGTAAACGTGAATTTCGTCAATACATTGTTGGTTAATTTCACTCAGACCCAATCATTTCTGAGATACTGACCTTGAGGGGAAAGGCTACTGAGGACAGAACTCGTGCAACTAAAAAACTTGACCTAGGAAAAAAATGACTCGACTATGAGACTTGCGTAAGGATGATCATGTAGTCATGCAAGCCGATTTCAAGGACGAATAGAAGTCGATTCACGAACAGAAATAATAGGACAGCGGGTGATTCCGTCCACTGTTATCAAACCCGCAAACGGCCTTATGTTGATCCTTGATAATCATGTACTTTGAAATAAGAATCTATCCTTCACAATTTCATGTCGTCAAGGACATCCATGTGTCGAGAAGTCTTGAACGTGGTTTAGCACGAGTCGGTTACGCGTGAATCCTCGAAGTCGCCTGTCAATTTGAATTATACCGAAATGACATTTGGGAGAAATTGACAAGGCATGAGAATCCAATATTGGACTTCAAATTTTCGGGAACATCCAGGACGGACTTTTGGACGATACTTCCTCGATAGTCGACAATGCCGGTTGAGCTAAGTTTTTGAGAAAGGGATTTTGGACCAAGAAACCGAGCCTATGAGGACGTGGGCCAGGCAAGAACAGTGAGGGCCTCACGCCCAAGGTGGGACGGCTACCCTAGAAGACCGAGACAACAAGCAAGCCCGTTGGACCCGACTGACCCCTCACCCGTCCTAGCTCGTTATCCAAACTTGAGCCGATTCGAGCCCAACAAATTCTCGAGCCTGTTCCTATTCATTTTATTGCCCATTTCCTAGGCCTGTCTTTCATTTTCAGCCCAAGGGAAAATTGAGAAATGTGCAAGGTGGAAATGACCAAAATGCCCATTGATATTTTGAAGAAAAGTCAAAGGAAGAGAGAGAAGATGATGTCACTTACTTGGGGGAGTGTAGAAGGCATTTAATGGCATTGAAGGGGTCTTCTAGAAGCCCTCACTCCACTCTCTCTCTCCCCTCTTCAGCTCATAAAATCGCAACTCTCTCTCTCCCCTTGCTTCTCCTTGCATTTATGCAGTTTCTACTTTGGACCTCTCACCGAAATTGGAGTTGTTCATTGCCTTTCCGGTGAAATCTCGGGCCGAGCCACCTATCAATCTGATCAGCACAGGAAATCTGTACCATCAAAGTTGGCCAATCGCTGGAACCAGTCACCAGCCGTCCCGTACAGCGACTTGAAGTCGGCGGTCCTCTGTTCGTCACTATGCAGCGCCTCTTGTGCAACTTCAGTTTTTCTTCCGTTTCTCTCCATTTTTGGCCTACCCACTGCCCACACCAGCCACACACAACCCCCCCTTGACCCCCTGGAACCACCAGCCACCAGCTCGCCGAAGCTCCGACCAACTTGTTTTTGCTTTGACCAGCAGCCTCCTCCCACTACAGTGTTGTCCTTTGGAGTTTAGGGTTTGAGTAGAGGTTACTGCTGTGATTTCTAGCCCAGGACCGCCTTGGAGGGTCATGTTTGAGGTCCTCGAGTGTCGCCCTCGCCGTCGCCACCGCATCCGCATCTCCGGCTTGCTTAACGGGTGAGTTTAGCTCCTAAACCCTATTTAGTGCCTAAATTTGCTTAGGGTTGGGATAATTAGTGCTAAGGGCTGATTAAGATATTTAATTAAGTGCATTAGCCCTAAGATAGGTTGTTAGATTAAGGTTTAAGATTAGATTAGCCTAATCTTATTTAATTATGCTTAATTGTGTGTTATGTGCTAATTAAGCATGCTTTACTTGATTAAATTGATTAATTGTTTTAATTAATTGATTTTTTTAATTTCTACATTTATTGATTAAATTATGTGATTTCTAAATTAAATGATTTAATTATTTAAATTTGAGAATTTACTATTCACGCGCACTGTTTTACGATTACTGTTCACAGCACTGTTCATCCGGAAGTGAAATTGTGCATAATTTCATGATACCATAAAGGGAGACTATGAACTAAACTCAAAGTTCAAGTTACAAATTTGTGACAAATATGCTATCTCACACACGGCCCTCCTGGCCTCAATAGGGACTGCCTGTTAGTCATCAAGTTTCCTGTCAAACTATGAACTTAGACCATAGTAAACTCTAAGATATCGGAAATTCTGATGCATAGGATCCCAGAGGGCAAGTGCAGAGCATACTCCAGGATTTTTCTCAATCATAGTGTTTGTTCAGAACCATCGTTCTAGACTAGAAGAGAATGAGAGTGTTTAGAAGATCATATTGGAAGTAGAGTACACAACACACTTCTTATTTCACTCTCTGATTTTTACAATGAGAACTCATTGCTCTTATATAGGCAGATGAGGATATAAGCGACAAGAGATGGCTGACTAGTCATGTTAGGACACAATTATGAAAGCACACTAGCCACTTATGGGCTACAAACATAGGGAGTTCTACAGAAATCTGTGACAAGCTATGAACAGTGATTTTTCGCCTGGTGCTACAGTAAAAGTAGACTGGATGAACAGTGAACAGTGTACAGTGACCGGTGAACAGTGATTTGTAGCGGCTATTTTGGCCACGCTCCATCTCTAGCATTGTAGTCATAGTCTGAGTCATCAAGTTATGATGAGCTAGTTGTTCTCTGAAGAGGCGTCTTCATCGATATTGATGGACTGAGCCTCCTCTTTTCTCTTTTGAAGGCACGATGAGATTCTCGATTTCTTCTGCGACAGGTCTGGTGACGAGAGGAACTAGTACGAAAGAGCCGGAAAAGGGCGTAATTTGGGGTGTCTCCCAAGGGTCTTGTGAAAGCGCCCCCCCCAATGGATCATAGGGGGTAGGAAGTCTGGATTGTTCTGCCGAAATGTATGGAGAGCCTCTTGAATCTGTTCTCTTGTGGAATCCCAAGCTTCAAGGTGGTCCCAAGAGACAGGGACCTGGGCGGATGGCCATGCTTCTGTGGATGATACGATTTTCTTGACATAGGATTCTCTGGAGTTCTCGTGATGCTGGTCTGTCATGGTAATGGAGTATGGAAGTGTCTGATGAATTCGAGCAAATTCTTGAAAACTTGAGGCTGTACTTGAAGTTCCTGCAACAGAAGATTTATCAAAATCCATCCAGATGGATGGAAAATGTCTATGGTCGGTGGAACAGGACAACATGTGTCTTTCTGGTTCAGGTCTTCCTTGACGATTTTGGACTTTGAAAGTTCTCTCCAATATTGGAGTGGTTTATACCATGTAAAAATGTCTAAGAGATATCTCTGTTATGAACTTAACCTTCTCCGTCTTTTTAATGACCTACAAAATTTTGCCAGTGGGGAATTCAATGGCTATGGTGTATAAGTTGAACATGTACCAAAATAACCATTTGATATCCTCTGGAAATTCGTCATCGGGAGACCATTTGAGGGGATGAATGAATGGATATTGCGGATGAAATTCATCTGGTCTGAGCATTAACCCTCCATGTTCTCTGAAGATTCGGAGGTGATATTCTCACATTAATCCTGGGAGTCTGTCTTTCAGGATATTGTGGTGAATTGCCAGTGGGACATCAAGAGGGTACTTGAGGCTTGGCCAACCACCTTGTAAATTGGTAGTGCGGTATGTGCCTCCAATGGTTTTTTTGGCCGGGACAAGAAATCGACAAGGACATCCTTAGTCCCTGAAATGTGTTTGACTTCAAATGAGTATTTGGAAAACCATTCTGCCCACCGGAGCAATTGTGGATGGGGAACTTGCTTTTGTTTAAATTTTAACATTTGAGGGAAAGAGGACATATCCATTTCAACAATAAAATGGTGTCCAATGAGGTGAAATTCAAACTTCTTGATGCCATACTTGACTACAAGTATCTCTTTGAAAGTGGAATGGTAATGGATTTCTGCTTGAGAGAATCGACCACTTTTGTAGGCACAAATATGCCTGTTTTTATCAATTTCTTCGAAAAGAATGGCTGCCCAATATTTCTCACTAACATCAGTTTGGAGAATCTGCTTACCAATGGATGGGATTTTTAAAGGACGAATGTGTTGCAGGAGCTATTTAAGCTGTGAAACAGCTTGAGTCTGTTTGGGTCCCTATGGTGGGGGATTTTTCTTGACCATTCGCTGGAGGGGTCTCAAATGTTTGGAGATGTGATAAACAAAATCTCGCAAATAATTGACAATGCCAAGGAATTGTTGAATTTGTTTAGTATTGAAATCCTTTTCAGGAAATTTCTGAAGTTGATCAGCAATATGAGGTTCAAGGCAGTAAGTTCCTTCTTTCAGACGCATGCCAAGGAATTCAATTTCCTTCTGGGCAATAATTATTTTCTTTTGGGAGAGCATAATTCCATGCTTTTTGACAATATCGGCAAATTGTGTCAAAATTTGACAATGAGATTATTCATTAGGACTGAACAGAAGGATGTCATCAATATAGATCTGGGAGTTTGGAAGGATGGGCTCAAAAATTTTGCACATAGCCTTTTAGAAAAGGGAATGTGCAGTTTTAAGACCAAAAGGAACAACTGTCCATTGGAAGTGTTGGTTTGGGATACGGAACCCGGTTTTGGGTCTGTCTACTAGGTCAATACCCAAATGCCAAAATTCTGCTTTAAGATCAAACTTCGAATATATTTTTGCTTGGACCAAGCTAAGAAAGAGAGAATTTCGATGGGGCAATGGGAATTTATGATCTTGAAGGAACTGATTCAGAGGTTGATAATTAATTACTAACCTCATTTTCCCACGATTCTGCTCGGCCCATTTGTTGACATAGAATGCTTCACATGCCCATTGAGAGTCAGAGGGTTCAATGAGACCTTGTGCCAATAGTTCTGCACACTCTTGTTGAGCAAGTGCGAGATGTTTTGGGCTCAATCCAGAGTGGCTAGCTTTTGTAGAATTGATGTCTTCGTTTCTTTTGAAAGGAAGTTTGACATAAAAAATAGAATTTTTCCATAAGGGCTGTGTGCAAGTTTGGGAAAACTGGGAGTGTGTCTCAGCATAAGAGGAAAGTAAACTTTGGATTATTGGATCCAGCATAGCTAGTTGGAGAGCATAGAATCATTTGATTTCCACAAATTCCCTAAATTGATTTTTGAAACGAAGGCCATGGGAAAGGATTCTAAGCTTGGGAAGTTGGGTCAGGATGTCCCAACCAATGATGATATCTTTGTCTGGAGACCTAGAACCAAGGACTTTGGTGGTAATAGAACACTGGAGAAAGAATTGAATAGTGATAGGTTTACTACAGTACTTGGTATAGGGTTTCCAAAATTCTTCTGGTAGAATCTTTGTGTCTAGGATGGAAGAACTTGCTCCAATATCGATGAGTGCCACCAAAGGGATTGGTTTATGATATTTAGACGAGGATATGAATGGGAATATACGGATGATGGACAGGTTCATTGAGATCAATTTCTGCAGATGAGTCAGGGAAAAAGGTGAAGACATCATTCTCATAATCTGAGACTGAGTCTGAATTATATGTTTGAATAGCACAGAGAGTATTTTCTGACGGTTGGTCATCTAAGGAGAAAACGGACTCAATGTCCAAATCGTCAAGTTAAATGCCAGTGCTTCTGGCAATTTTGTCAATCAAATGGCTTCCACTCTTCTTTGCCTTTGGACAATTTTTTGCAAAATGTCTTTTTTTGTTGCAAACATAACACCTGTCTTTGTTTCGCTTCTTAGAGGAGCGATGACGGCTTTTTCGCAAACTTTCCACTTACCTTTGCTTTTTCCTTTGCGTGTCTTTTTAAAGGAAAGCCGTTTAAAGTGTCTTTTTTTTTTTGCACCCTGTGCAGGAAGGATGGAAGCAATCCTTGGGACATTTGATCTGTAGACCGAGTTTAAAGCACGCCTTATCAAGATGCCTATTTTCTTTGAGAAAGCTTCGGAAAGCTTCTCTTCGGAGGCAAAGTTCTTTTATGGCAATATGAATAGCTCGCTAGATTCCACCAAGAGTAGCCTATGTTATGCTTTTCTACCTTTGTTGAAGAATTTTCTCTGCAGCTTGGCTAAGTTCTCTTGGGATAGATGCCAAGAAAATAGGCTTGAGATTCCAGTCTGCACCAAGTAAATAAAATAACTTGATCATAGCTTGAAAGTGCCGGTCAAGATCTTTATGCCTTAACGAGCAACATTTTCGGTCAAAGAACTCCTTTCTTTTGAGGTCTTTGGAATCTTCAGGTTTGCCAATGAAGTACATGTGAATAATATGGATAGCATTATCCAGAGGCTAAGTCAAGAGATACATCTAATCTTGTTCTGAAGTAGTATGCCACCAGTCTTTAAGGGCTCCTGTAAAACGGCTGGTAAATTCCAAGAGAATATCATAAGTGCTAGGTTCAGAAATATGTCTGGCAGTGAGCCAAGCATGGAATTCTTGGAGCCTATCAAGCCACTTATAATATGGAATGTCATCTAGGGTGAAGTAAACTTTGGATGATGAGGCTATGAAAGACTAGATTGCATCAGGTTGATCCTGGTGATGTATTTCGGGTTCAGAGAATATTTCTTCATCTTTGACGCTATATGCCATAAACAAGGTTTCTTCCGAAAAAGATGATTTGATAAGAATATCGGAATCGGATTCAGATGAAGTTTCAACATGTCTTGTTGTGGATGGTTTGATGACAGCAATTGAATGAATCTGATGTCGAAGGAAGTCTTCGAATGGATTGGAAATAGTCAAGGTAGCAGGTGGATTTCCAGTAGGAGGATCACTGGGAGGGTGTTCAGGTGTACTAGGAGGGTATGGTGAAATTGAAGATTCTGTAGGAGATTTCCTCTGCTGTTGTTTAAGTTTACGAAGATTTTCACGAAGGAAAGAAAATGGTTTGTTCGAGGGACACTAGAAATGGACCACATTTATGAGAAAGAAAGTGATTTGTTCAAGGGACATTGGAAATGAACTGCTTTTATGAGAAAGGTGGGGAAAATGATTTGTCCGAGGGACATCGGAAATGGACCGCTTTTGTGAGAAATGATTCGAAGTTTTATATGCAAGCATATGTGCATTGGCTAATGCTCAAAGGTAATAAGTGGGTTGTGATGGTATACTTGTGTGATCACTAAGTTGAAACCGCCGTCTCGGAAGAATATCCCTTGATGTTCTGTGGGCATGCCGTCTTGGGAGAGTATCCATTAACATTCTGTGGGCATGCGATCTCGGGAGAGTATCCCTTGACATCCTTTGGGCATGCAGTCTTGGGAGAGTATCCCTTGACGTTCATTGGGCATGCGGTCTCGAGAGAGTATCCCTTGACATGGGTATGCGGTCTCGAGAGAGTATCCCTTGACGTTCGTTGGGCATGCGGTCTTGGGAGAGTATCCCTCGACGTCTTTTGGGCACGGAAGAGCACGGTTGCGCCTCTGCGAAGGAAGGGCGTTGTAGCGCCGTTGCGCCTTGGTTGTAGCCCTGTGGGGTAGTAATAATCGAAACGCATGTGGATGCAAGAGTGCATGAGAAACATGGTATCATTGGTTAGGATTATGCATGAGATGATCACATCATAATTTATAGCACGCACGCATGATTTTATAACATGCAGGGTGTGACAATGGCCAGGTGAGATCGCTTGTGACGCGACTCGCATGTGACTAATGAACTACATCATCTAACGGCAATGTGCATTGCATGTATTGTGCTAATATATAACGTGCAAGATATGGCATACCGGGTAAGGTTGCATACGAACCGACTTTTGATTATTGGCTGCATTATTTGTATTGTATGAGGTTTTACGTGCAAGGTATGGCATGCCGGGTAAGGTTGCATGCGAATTGACTAATTGTTTGTTGGTTGCCGCTATCTGTCGTTTGCTTACGAGTTGCTAGTTATTTGTTATTGGGTTGAGTGAGGAGTGGTTCTGGAAAGATATCCCAGGTTGAGTTGGTGTACTAACCAGGACTTAGGGGAAGAACTCGCTGAGATTTATCTCAACCCGTCATGGTTAACCATTTTTAGGCTCCTAGAATGGCGCACCCGCAATGGAGAGTCCTGCCCCCACTCCACCAGTGATCAACCCGACGGAGTCGAGTCCGATGGGTCCAAGAGATCGTGGTGCTAAACCCGAGAGTTCATTTTGTACAACTGGATTAGTCTAGCCTAGTTCCTTTTTGGTTTGGCTTAAAGGATGGATCGGCCTCTATTGTCGGGCTTATAAATCGGAAAACGATCCTCCGTTGGTTAATCTAGTAAATTGTATAAATGAGTAGTGATGGTTGTTTTTGTTGTTCATCCTTTTATCCCTGATTGATTGATTGATTGTTTGTTGGACTAGGGATGGTTCGTCTTCCCCTTGCACATAACGAAAGATTAAAATAAATAGTCGTTGACGAGTCCTGAGACATCGCTTTCAATTGACCATGGTAAGGGGTTGTCGCGTGCTCAGGGTTCGAGGCGTGACAATTATTAGCTTCTAATTTGACACCTAGCACCTCTCTAATTTTGGATGTTATGTTATGATGTACTACTTTGTCAGTTACCCTTCCGAAAGGAAGGCCATAGTAGTAAACCCAAAAGGCATAATGTGTAAACTCCCAGCAAACTTCAAGAATGTCTATGTGACATCCCGAATTTTTAGGCCAAGATTAAGGTATGATGGGCTGAGCAAAGGAATGATCTTGCATGAGCCATGAGCATGAGCTCAATGGGCCAATAGTAGAATTAAGAGGTCGGTTTGGTTTGAGAAAGATGGGCCACAAGTGGACCCCAAAGGGAATTGGGCCATGTGTTTGAGCCTAATGGGCCAAGTGCACATGCGTGAGCCCACCTAGGCGAAGTCGAAGCCCAAGCCCAATTGATGCAATGTTTAGTTTACATTAATTATGTGAGTTAAATTTAGGAGTTCGTTAGATTAGTCTGATAATCGTCCTTATGATCTTTTCTATGATTGACCCTAGAGTTAAATTAAGATGCTAATGTTATTATTTGATTGATGAGATTTTGATTAATTAAAATAACTAAAGAGGAGGAGGCTGAATCAGGTAGAAAGAAAGGGCTGTATGGGATACCAATGATTGAGGGTGAGAAAAATCTCAATTAATTCAATTTGTATGACCATTTGTAATGCATGGTATACCTTGCAAGTTTCTACCCTAGTCTCTTCATGCATGGAAAATTATAAGTAATGATTGATATTTGTAATCATGAGATTCGTGGAAAGAGTAAACCTAAATCTAGAATCTCTCTCTGTCTCTGTCTCTCTCTCTCTCCGGCAGGAGAAAACCAGCAACCTTTCTTCTTATTCCTCGCTTCCATCAAGCTTAAACAACCATTGTTCAAGAAGAGATCGCAAAAGTGAAGGCTAGGAAAGGTAGAAAAATAGTAAGGTCAGGGCAATAGTGGAGAAGATTTATAGCATTCATGAATTCGATCGACGCTATTCTGCTACAAGATCGATGAATTCAAAAGTAGGTACGCAAATCTCTTCTTTCTCAATTATCACGTTCAAGTTTCTAGTTATGTTGATCCTCGACATCAAGAACAACAAGGGTAAGAGCTCTATATCACCTCAAGGGATGTAACCCAGCATCAACAGCCAACCTAACCTCATCCACCAGTGTACGAAACTACCATACAACTGAGCTCACTCGCAAGCTTCAAGATGGGGAAGTTATCGTTGGCAAAGATGGAATACGTGATAACCACACTCTCCAAACCCTCCAGCGCGTCCCTACTCCACATTCCAGGTGATCTGGCGCTTACTGTAGAGGAAGAACGGCCTCCCCGACACGGTCCAGAACGCCAGGTGGGAGGATGGTTTTCTATGCTGCTGTGAGTGGGGTCCTGAGACGCGGCTCTCGCTGGGCTCGTGGAGATGGTGGCCGCTCGTAGACACAGAGGCTTAAGGGGGCAAGGGAAAATGGTGAGAGGTTCCAACACAAGAGTGGGGGCTTTGCTTGGATTTTAGTAGACCCCGTAAAATGAATGGGTCGGGTCAGGTTTGAATTAGGTCGAAAATGATCTGACCTATATTGACCCATTTAACCCATTTTAGAGCTGTGGGTGGGTTTTGAGAGGAGGTTGGAAATGACAGAAGCGGTTATGCTATGGGAGGGCAGGGCCAATATGACTTTTGCGACAGCCGGGCTTGTCCATCCAGATCCAGGGCGGACTCGTGTGGGGCCCATCTCAGCCCAAGTGAAATGATCAAATCCCCAATTCGCCAAGTTCTTAAGAGGACCCGTGATTAGCTTGGCGAATGAAAATCACAAGCCATCCGTGAAAATTATTATCTTATGGGTATACGAAACAACAATCACTACATTGTTAAATACTCATCATTAACGATATATTCTTGCAACATTTATTTAGGTGCATCGATATAGAATCTATATATTTCTAACAATTAGCTTTTAAATCTTCTCATCAGAATATTCATAACTCTACTATTTTGCTGTGCATCAGTTGGGGATTTATTACTACAACATACATTAAAGTTTTATTACCAAAATATATATAAAAATTAGAGATGCAATGTTAATGATTTGCTAAAATGACCATTCAAAGCAAATTGCTGAACGATGCTTGTGGGCATATATGCCATGCCCAACTCCCTATGTTCATATTTTCGAATCAAAGGAAACACCATGTACAACTCCGTCATCCTTGAGCTTCGTCTCAGGCCTGGCGGCGACCGCTGCGGAGGTGCTCGGTGAACTTCAAGGCGATGGCCTTGGCGTAGATCTTTTAGTAATATGGCTTGGCAAACGGATAATAATCATGTCTTGGAACTCAAGGTCGAGATTCGTGAACCCATTGATCAACAGCAACATGACGTACTATCTTCAGCTCCCTTAAAGGTCGTATTATTAATTGCTTATGAACATTTATTGGTATTGTCAAATCAATTTTGCCCCTAGCCTAATCTCTACTCAATTCATCGAAAGCAATGGAATCCTTTTTTTTTTTTTTTTTTGTCTTACCTCTTTACAGAGTATGAAAATTATTAATATAATAAAATGAGATAAAAATGAAATGAAAAAGAAAACCATGTAATTTCAATATCTTTCACAATAAATAGTATAATGACCTATTTATAGACTTTACAAGATGATTATCTAAAGTAATAGACTATTACAATATCAATTACAATCAATCAAGACCAATCAATGATATGCACAATCAAAGGACGATGGTGCACAATTTCAAGGACCTATAGAATTAAGGGATATTTATAGAATCTCCTAAAAATATTTACATTCAGTTGCAGTTTGTTACTTTCATAAAGGCATCAGCAATCTTACCAACCAAAGAAGTAGAGACAAGATGGACAATGTCACAAAGCATGTAATAGCAAGTGAAACGAGAGTCTATTTTAATATGTTTGGTGCACTAATAAAATCATTATTATATGCTTTTTGGGTCCAATTATCACAATGAAAAAATTATTTTGCCTTAGAAGAACCATAACATAAATAATGGGCAAGGAAGTTTATCCTCGAGAATAAACTGCATATATTAAAGGGTTAATACCTCGAAAAATCCCAAACTAAAAGACGTAAATTTACCACAAAATTTTGTGATTGCGAAAATACCCAAAACTTGTATACCTCTGATTAATTTACCTGTACTAATATATTTATGATAAATTTATCATCAGTTAATTTCTATTAAATTGAGTTAATTTTTATTAAATTGGATTAATATTCCAGAAAACTACAAATTGTTACACATGTGAAAAACATATGGTAAAATTCCAAACTTATATAACTGATAACTATCACATGCCATTCAATTTATCAATTTAACGATAAAATTTAGCGAAAATTAATCGAAAGTAAATTTATCGTAAATATATCGATTTAAAGATTTTAATGGTCAAAATATTAATTTAAAATAAATTTATCACAGAATTATCAATTTGATTTTTTTGTGATGTTAATCATTATGTTTTATACTTTAATCAATCTTGTTGATGTGACACCCATTTAACATGACATCAATTCCGAGTGTCCCCAAAGTAAAATAGAAAAAAAAATAGCATTAGGATTTCCCATTAATTAAATTTATAAATATAATGGAAAGACTTTGGCCACGCGGTTCTTAGAAATTTTAGGATTGTTGTTGGTTTTTCTCTAGTAGCAGAGAAAAGTTGCAGTTTTAGGACAAACAAAATTACATGATCAGTCACTCTCGCAAGCGACCTGTCACTATGAATTTTTCGTGGAACATCTTTGGTCTCCTGAAGCTTACGCCATGGCATTCCCAACGAACGTAAATTCACACTAGAATGACGACATAAGAGTTGGCATGAACGACCTGCTTATATACTCTCCGTAGAGGCCATGTAAGGTCGATATGATTCATACTCACAACGATCTCGAGTTGCGGACTGATTGATTATAAGGTGAGAAGATCAAGAAGGCAGGATGTGTTTCGATTAAACATCAGAGCAGCGTGAGCATAGCACTAACTCTTAATGCAAAATAGGAAAAGACTGCATTTTGCAACACTAGATAGAATGTTTAGTATAATCATCGGTAGTAATTCATTAAGATCGCTAAGATAATAGATAACGGAACTTGACTCCATCGGAGAAACTAGGATCTGATTAACAAACCAGGTGGCATTAGTTAGTAAGATATGCGATCGGTTTACTTTAGCTCGGTTGCCTCCAGTAAAGGGTAGAGACCATCATCTAGAATCTGTTTAATGTAGTTTAGTTGTCCACTATGGTCATGCTGATTGCGAACCAGATGCAACCGGACCTGCTTTTGGAATTTGTAATCTGAACTTCTGAGTAATCTAAACTGCGATGACAGACCACGAAAGTCGGAACAGTGTGTACTTACCCTTCTCAAATAATCATCTCCAGTAGAATTTGCCATCTTGAAACGCCACATTAAGGATAAAGATGGACGATCTGGAGCTGAGGAAAGTGATTAGACATGATGAGCAAAATGATGCCAAATTAACGATGGACAACAAATCTTGCATAGCAGGAGTAAACATTCATGGATTAGGCCAAGGGCAAAACAAGGCAGAACAACTCGTGAGTGGCTCTAATAAGCAAGGCATGCATTGAAAGAGAGAAAAGAGTTTCTCATTTCCGTTTTATGAACTCGAGCAGGAACGATCTACACAGGTGTTGTTCTTCCATGTAACATAAACTAAGACAGATCTACTTGTCAGATAGTAAATAACTGTACAGCTACAGCATGCCCACAATATTGACCAAAATGGGCTTCTTAAAGGAACAAAAGGGCTTCTAACTTTCACTCCTTCAGATACCAAAAATAATGAAATCTCAATGTCTTTGTATGTCAGCAAATTTAGAGCTACTATATGCTCCATATCAAGTAAAAAGTCAAATTCCAAACACTTTAGAGGACTAGAGAAAAATCTAAATCACTCAAATACAAATATAACTAATTCAAATCGAATAACTTGTCCTAATAAATTTGTTACGTTTGAAAGTGCACCAGTTAAGTCGTTTTTCAGATGACAAATGGCAACTTACAAAAACTTAACCACTGCCTACTTTCTTGTCCATAACATATTATGTTAATTATCAATAGACGGTTGTAAGGCTTTCATACTAGATTCCTTGCTATCAAGCAAGGGTTTAAATTGCATACAAACAATAACAAGAGATGGGAAACAGAGGCAGAATGAGAAAGGCATCAGTTTTGACAATCTTCACCTTCCAACCATCATTACCATGTATTAATCATGATCAAGAGAACATGAGTAACTTCATTCACAAAGCTACATCTGAACTCACCAATTACTGCAGTTGCATATTATCGGACTATATGGTGATTATCAGCTAATTATAGAATTAAATGCAGTTTGTAAACCTGGAATGGTCAGAGGTCTTTTAAAATTAAATAGGATGCAGAAAAAGAGTTGGACCTACCTGCATTCACCATAATGCTCCATATTGTGGATTGTAAATGTTGTTCTGGGCATGCAGACATCAAAGATTTGTATCACTTCAAACTGAATGATTTGTCCATACTCCCTGTTAGCAATGTGGACTAGAAGAGAAAAGTACCTACGTGCCACAATACTCTGTATATCTTTTTTTGGTAAAGGTAAGTACACAATACTCTGTATATCCATAGAGGAGAAAATCTATAATCAAACTGTAATCCAATCATGTCAAATGTCTGAGAAAGTACCTTAAAGATAATGTTACACATTCAGTAAAGCAGTGCCCAAGCACTTGTTTTCCATTCAGGGACAAGAAAAATATCAGGTTGTACTCCATCACCAGCTGTGATGCAGGTATCTTGCTGAAGATATATACTATATTTAAACAATTACCAAATCTAAATATCTCTGTTGGATATGATAAGGAGAAATAGATACCGGCTCAACTAACCAACTCCTTTGAGGCTTAAGCTGCTTAAAGGATAAACAAAGAAGTCACGATAACTCCTGCATTGCTCTCAAAGACGATCAAGAACATGCTTATGTCCAGCTCATTCATACACATGTTAAAATTATGGTAAACCAAGTGTAAATCAAGCAGAAGCAACATGCATGACAACTCAGATCAAGAAAAGTAACAGCAAAGATGTCCCTCTATGACCACCGCAGTAAACTGAGTGACCTATGTGCAGGTATCACACAAAACAAACAAGCAGACGAATAAAAGAGCTGCTAAACTTCATTTTACAATAATCAAAATTCACCAGATTATACAATGACAAAGATCTTCAGATTAAAATTACTGTATATAAGCTACTCTATCCTGCTAGAGTTAGTGCCTATAGTTGCAAGACGCTCCCTTCTTGCAATGACCACTCTCATGGTACCACCTACACACCCCTTGCTCCCCTCTAAAGAAAGGCCTGCTCGAACCTCCTCCCCCCCCGCCTCCACTTCCACTACCAAATGAAGACTGTCTATTCCAATTCCTACCTCCACT
>MU090175.1:0-40006 GCA_014858505.1 Corymbia citriodora subsp. variegata
AAAAAAAAAAAAAGGAAATGGAAAATGGGTTTCTTTTTTTTTTTTTATCTTTTCTGGCTTTGAATTTTGAATTTTCGGGTGAATTATGGGGCATCATTAAAGTAATCACACCCTAAAGAAATGGCATCATGATGATGCGGAAAGCTTGTGTGTTCTCCATTGTAATTTAAACTTAGGAGGACGGTCGCCACATGTTTGCTTGCTGCTTGGGGTCAAGTCAGAGAGCATTAGGGTCACCATCAGAATAAAGGGTACGTGCAAATAGTTGGCTTTGAGTTCATTCCAATTCAAGAAATTCATTTTTCTTCCAAACACGACAAGAATCATCTTAAATAGATAAACTTTCGACTGATAGAAATATCTCGTTAACCTCTTGAATTATATAAGATGTGGAAATAATATGATTAGTTTGTCCTTGACTTTCTTTTGAGCATTGGTGATTAGGGAAGGCAATAGCCATTGCTAATCCCATCTCAATCTGCTCCTAAATATTTAAGATATTATGTCAAGAAAATTCGCAAAGATTTTCATTATTATAAGTTATTATTTTTGGTGTTTCATCGAACCCCTATCTCTTAGCTTAATATAGGTTTATTTCTCAGATATAGAGGGAGCAAAAAGTGAGGAAAATTTCACAAGAAAATCTTAAATTTTTCGTTGTAGGACATTAACATCGTCCCAAACTTGCACCGATGACCTATAAGTTACCTTCCACCACAATTCCATCCATACTAACCCTTAAAAACCCAACGTGGCAATGACGTTAAGAAGTTTTTGGTGTCGGTGTCCCCCAGTGAAAACTTCAGGTTTTATTTATTTTTTTGTCCTTATAAGATTATCCAAAGACAGAGCTTCATGTAAAAGAGATTGGACCCACAAGACATCCACTTTCCATTTATATATGTTATCTTGGAGAGGAGAAACAAGTGAATTTCCCCAAGCTGTAAAATTCACTTTTTTTTTTTCCTCCCTTTCCCCCAAAATGAATTCAATACTAAAAAAAAAAAGTTGCCAACTTTGCTTACTCAACAATCCAGTTGTGACAAAGCACTGTTCCTGCCCTAGGAGAACCCGAATGGATCTTAGCTGTCCCAGATCTTCAGAACCGTGGTACCCTCAAAAGTGAATCTTGTGGTACAACATTAGATTATCTAAAACACAATTAAAAATTTATAAAAGAAAACCCGATTTTTTTAAACAAAGGGAAAAGGGTATTATTCCAGGGAATTAATTAGTGTTTTTAAGGGAGAGAAGTTCAACTGCCCACCTGGAACCATGCTTCTCTTGGAGTGAAACAGGAGCAAAGCATGTCTAGAGGACAACACGACATGTCTTTTTCTTCAAATTTTTTCTTTATTTTTTTATCTAATCAAAGCAAATTTAAGTTGAGCTCGAAAAGCTTGTGTGTGTGCATAAATGCTTTCGTTTCATGCAACTTCATGTTCTTAAAACCCCATGTGATGTCCCATGTGATCGCTCCATGTGAAATTTGAGAGGCTCATTCCCGGCGTGATATTCGCCTACCACACAAATAAATAAAATATATTTATACTTATTATACATATATATTGTATAATTTCGAATTTCAAAGAAATAACGATGGGGAATTTAGTCAGATAAATTTGTTGGTCCGTAAACGAGTGGCGGTAGTGGTGTTGCGGTGTATGGATGAGAGCTGGAGGGGGGCCTTTCTTGCCTTTTTCACGACGGTGACCCCTTCACGTATGGACTAAGCATGTAGCCTACGTGTTGAAAAGTCCATATTATTTTTTCTTGACACGAAGCACCTGAAATTTTTTAAGGATTAATACTACAAAAACCTCCAAACCGATACACTTATAATAAATTTACGTCAAAATAATTTTTTGACCATAAAAAATTTGAAACTGATATTCATATAACAAATTTACCCTCCATCAGTTTATGTTGAATTTTACTACTAAATTGATATATTTAATGACACGTGGAAGTTAATGGGTATACCAAGTTTAAGGTTCTACCCTTCATTTGTCACGGTATACTAGTTTATGATTTTTCATTATATTAATCTAATTTAATAAAAGTTAATTGATAATAAATTTGTCATAGATGTACTACTTTGAGGTTTTTAGTGGTCAAAAAATTAAATTTTAGACAAATTTATCACAGTTATACCAGTTTGAAATACATTTTTTACCGGTGCACCGGTTTTATCACGGTATACCCTCCATTTGTTATGGTATACCGGTGATATTAATATGATTTAATGAAAGTTAACGGAGGATAAATTTATTACAAATATATCAATTTGGAATTTTTAGTGGTTAAAAAATTAGTTTTGGGTAAATTTGTCACAATGGGTATATCGATTTAAGATACATTTTTTACCAATGTAGCGGTTTTGAGTTTTTTGTGGGATCAATTTATTTTTTTGAAATTAATAAATGATGACAGGAGGAGTTGTATATTAGTTTTTCATAATTTTTTTGTGACTTGATGCAATTTTTTTTTGTCGAATCATTGCGCAGAAAGTTTGCACTCGAAAATAATGAGTGATTCCTCCCAATAGTTCTCAGATCTGAAGTGCGCGAGCAGTGATCCGAAATTCACACGCTGTGTCGGGCGGCGGCTTATTTTTCGGCTCTGTCCGATTAGAATCGGGTCTATTGTTTTTTTTTTCCTAGGGTTAGCTGTGAGATCTAGGGCTCTTCCTCTCCACAGACGTGGGGGGACCAAACATGGAGTCAAACGTATTTGTTCGAACGACACAACGCCTCCGGAGTCCATGGATGCACGTCGGATCGAAAGCATCGCCGACACAAATTGGTGAGCAATACACAATCGGATCTTCTTTAGACGTGGGATTCGGTTCACGCATCGACAGCAGATCCACATCGCACCACGAGGCGTGGAGGTGGTGAGGCAGGTTGTCATGTGAGCGAGCATCCTCGCTAGGACCTAATTCACAAACGTAAATGCCAAACAAATTAAGAAAATGTCACTGATGGAATTATTGTTCTTTTGATGGGAAAAACTTTTCCCTCATTTTCCAGCTGTTGTCTTGCTTAGGAAAATAAGTCGACGGCACGTCTTCTTGTAAGAGAGTTCTATCAAGAGGTTTCCGAATACGTGTAGCATCGCCTTGTTTTAAAAAGGAATGACTCGAAGAATCATAAGACTCGATATGATTGCAATAGGAAATGCCTATAAATTCTTGGTAGCTCGGTTGTTATTGTGGTCACCTTCATCACTCAGTGAGACGAGACACGAGAGGGAAATCCCAATACTATAGAACTTCAATAGTTTTATAAACGAGTAGAAAATTATTAAAAAAGTCATAAACGTATTGCAATTATGATAATTCAGTCATAAACTTTTTTTTTTACTAAATGAGTCCTAAACATTTTATATTTATGTCAATTAAGTCTATGTAGATAATTTGGACAACCTAGCATTGACCTTGATGTTACTAGTCTTACATTGTACTATCTGGATTGATGTTGATAATTTTTAATATTTTTTTTGAATTTTTATTCTTCTTTTCTTTTATGGTGACCAACGTCGAATAGCCCCTAGCAAAGCTTGAGCCTTCACTAGAGCCTGTCCACTAGGCTAGTGAGGGTCAAGCTTCATTGGTCCTAGAATAAGCTCAACCCTCGCCAAATTTGGTGAGGTCAAAGGGCACAACCTCCCGACCTCTAGCAATGGCTCGAGCCCCACTAGGGGCTAGACAAGGCTTTCCCTTCACTAGCCTCGCCTCTAATCGGTCACCAAGTGGGTGACCTATTAGAGGAAGAAAGAAGGGAAAAAAATTAAAAAATTAAAATATCAAAATATCAAAAATTATTAAAAATTATCTATATCAACACCGACGGCATTACATATGATGGTAGATGACCATGTCAGCATTGACCAACCAAAATTGGCTGAATAAGCTGAATTGGCATAAATGCAAAATGTTTAAGACTTATTTTACCAATAAAAAAATGTTTATAACTAAATTGATAAATTACAATAAATTTAAGATTTTTTTTGTAACTTTTCCCTAACAAACCATCACATGAATTTACAAGCAGGCATGATACTCAACATGCGTCGTGCTGAAAGGTAATCTTTATGAGGAGCAGTAATATAATCCTTCTTTTATATGGTTGTGAGATTGATTGAACCGGATCTTTTGGGAGGAGGGGGGGGGGGGTGACTATCAAATTATGACAATACTTCCCACATATCATGAGTAACGTAGGAGACATCTCTATTTTTCCCTTGGAGAACTTTCGAATTACCACTGCTTAGCTTTCAATTCACCTCTGTCCATCAAATGAAATGTGAATAACTGTCTTAGAGAAAGAGGAAAAACCAGAAGATGGGCACCAGTTTCCTTGTTCACAAAAATAATCGACACAAATTCCTAGCATCACGAAAAGATGGATTGCGAACTAGGTTTGGTGTCAGTGGCCTTGTGTGTTTCGGTGTGGTTCATTCATTGATAGGATGGTATGAGGTTCCCACTCCTTGATGAGCGAGTAGGATCTGAGGATTGCCCCAACAGGGGTCCTATTCGGACCGCTAGAGGGTTTTTATAGTTTGAGTTTATATTTTATTGGTAATTTAGATTTGGGCCCATCAATAGCTACTTGGTAAGTGTGAAGTGCTAATTATAATAAATTTTTCTGCTAGATGTAGTCTTAACTTAAGGATAAATCAAAATAAAATCGCGTGTCTTAATTTTTTTTCTATTTCCTTCTAACTGTAATCTGAATCTAAACATTGTGCGTGCAGATGAAGCTCTGCAGCAAGTCCAGCATCGTGACGTATTGTTTAAAAATGATGGTTGCCATCCACATAAGCATCGGGTATTCGTGCTCTGGCACGAGGCTTATGGACAACCCGATCCACAGATCGATTGTGTAGAAGAGACGAAAGTGGCACGTGTTCTCAGAGTTCCGATCATCGGAGGGTTCCTAGGTTGTCGACTGCTGTGAAATTAATTAGTCGAACAATAAGATGTTTTAAACGTAATATATTATTATTTGTTGTAACCAGTAAAATTAAACTGGAATAATAATTCCGAGAAAGTGATAACGAATTTAATAATGACCAAGTCAATCAATAAAAGAGGGAAACGACCAAAAGAGAATTTACTGTTCATCGTGCTCTCTCTTCTTCGAGAATTCGCCTCCTGCAACTCAGGCCTGAGGTGGCCGTTCTGGCGGCCACTACCTTCGACCCACCTCGCCCTCTCTGTGCTGGGCGGCTGGGTCTCTCTGCTGATTACGGGGACACCATATTCCCGGTGGAGAAGCTGAACTAAAGTGTTTCACCTGGTAAGATTTCCTTCTCGGTGATTCTGCTCTGGGATGGAGGGATTAGAGAGGATTGTTTAGTTGGATCTCGATTCCTTGCTGTTATGATGGATAGGAGTTCTGCTGGTGTGGAATTTCACCCGAGTAGGGGTAATCGCCAACGCAGCCGTAGTAGGGCTCCGACCATGCGAAATACGTTGGGTAATACGTCGGTTAGGGGGAAAAATCTGGGTCAAGTTTCTGCTTCTGGGGAACTTGTTGGGGACCTTAGAACAGGTCGGCCCTCCTCTGCTTTGAATGCTAGTGGGTCTGGAATAGAGCAGAACCATTCTGAAGTAGCACAAACTCCAAACATGTTGCATCAAGTTGCTGGAATTTCAGCTCAAGCTACTCGTTCATGGGTCAATGAAGCCAAGGCGGCTAGTAAAGGTTACTCGTTATCATTCGTAGAGCCTAGTGCTGACAAGGAAAATGAAGTATTTTGTAATGAGGAAGACCTTGATGCTGCTGACCCAATTTGGCATGAATGCCTAGTTAGATACTTTGTTGGGAAGAAACTCCCGTTCAAGCTTGTGGAGACGGCCCTCAAACATCTCTGGGGTCAACGTCTTTTAGAGGTCAAGGCCAATGACCAAGGTTTCTTTTTCTTCCATATTTCGGACTCTGAATTTAGACGGAAGGTGATTGAAGGGGGTCCGATGACAATTGCACGAGTGCCCTTAGTACTTCAGCAATGGCACCCTATGCTAGAATTGAAAAAAGGAGATCACTCTTCTATCCCAGTATGGATTAGACTAAAAAACCTCCCATATGGGCTGTGGTCTGCTACGGGGATTAGCAAAGTGGCTAGTGTGGTGGGACGACTGCTCTATGTGGACCAAAGAACGGAACAATTGAAAATGATTTCCTTTGCTCGGATTTGTGTTGAACTTGCAGCCACCAAAACCTGTTGTGATGCTATTACGGTTCACTTGAATGGGCAAACTCGAATCGTAGAAGTGGAATACGAATGGAAGCCTGTTACGTGTCAGAGATGCGGTACCTTTGGACATAGATGCCCTGATCCATAGACTGAACAGGTGGGCACTGTAACTGTGCAACCTTCAGAGACACCTGCTGGAAGAAATGGCCAAGGCTCAAGCATCCAAGGTGCTCCTGCCATAGCAACATTGTCGAGATCACCTTCAGCTGTGGAATGGACAAAAGTCAACAGTAAACTCAAACGGTCGGCTAGTAAACACAAGCAGCCAACTTCTAGTTCCTTCGACTCAGCTGATGACCTGGATGATGAAGTGGAGGTTGCTGAAACTGCTGCTGTGGCGACTGGTATGGCTGTTGTTGCTGATGTAGAGAAGGTGAATGGTGGTGCTAGTAGGGTAGGACAAATAGGCCCTTCTAATGCTGGTCTGAATGGTCCTGATGATACTGAAAATGCTGCTGCTGGTATGTCTGGTTCTGTGGTGGTTGATCTTTGCAGTGAACAAGATAAACTTGCTGCTGTTACGACTAGTCCTGGTGATACTGCTGGTGTTGCAAGTGAAGCTGCTGCTATTGCTAATGATGGTTTTGTGGGTGCTGGTTGGGCAGGATAGCAGTTTGGTGCTGTTACAGCATATGGCAGTGTTGTTGATACACCTTTTGTAAATGATGATGGTGATCCCACTTTGTTGGGCAGTATAGGCACTTCCTCTGGTACAGGCGGGCATGTTACTGGCTCTCACCCTGCTATAGAAGGCTGCGGTCCCCTGTTGGTGTCTGGAGTAGCGGCGGATGATTATGCAGGAAGCCATGCAGGAGCTGATGTGGCTTTGGTTGCTGGTAGAGATGCTACAGGTCCTACTGAAGTTGACATCCTTGCCTCCGGCAATTCAGAACCTGCTGTTGCTGCATGTCCAGATAAGAAGATAAGACAAACATCTAGCCACCTGGAGACTAATACACCTGAACTTCAACTCACTGAGGTGAAGGTCGAGCAGGCCAGAGGATTAAGGCTTCCACCTACTTCTTCTCGTGCCAAAGGAAAAAATTCTATGAAGGATAGAATATCGGGATCATCACCTGGGTCAGCTTCGGGTAAGGCAAAATCTATGTCTACCAATAGACGCCCAAAAAGAAAATAGAGGGTTATTTTTCCGTATAGTAGCTTATGTCTTTTGGCTTTTGGAATGTAAGGGGGTTGATGAACCCCATTAAGCAAGCAGAAGTTAGACAGTTGGTGCGCCATAATAATATATGTTGTGTTGGCCTTTTGGAAACTAAAGTACCAGCTACAAATTTTCCTATTCTCTCTGCTACTCTTATCCCGGGCTGGATGTGGGTTTCTAATTATGAACACTCTCCTCGAGGGCGTATTTGGGTCGGTTGGAACCCGCTTTTGGTATGTTTTAATATTCGGACTAGTACTGATCAGATTATCCATGGAGAAATGAATTTTTTGAGCTCGGGTTCTACCTTATCTCTCTCGGTGGTGTATGGGGAACACTCTTTCGGTGCCCGGAGACCCTTATGGAGTGAACTTATTAGCCTGAGCTCTCTCCTCAAGGATCGACCTTGGATGGTTGCCGGGGATTTTAATGCCATCAAGGATTCCTCTGACCGTATGGGAAGCCCGGATGTCTGGCTTCCTGCTTTTGATGATTTCAAGCAATGCCTGGATCAAGCTGAACTTTTTGATCTTCGATATGTGGGTTTCCGGTTTACTTGGTCTACCTCCTCCGGCACTCGAAGAAAGCAACGCAAAATTGATCGGGTCTTGGTCAACAACTGCTGGTCCTCTGCTTTCTCTTTCTTGGAAGCTTCTTTCCTAACACCGGGACTATCAGACCATACTCCTATGGTTGTGAGAATACTTGTTCCAGGGTCCCGGCGCATTCCCTTCAAATTTTTTAATATGTGGATGAGTCACCCTGACTTTTCTGCTTTAGTTACCCAGTCTTGGGAGTCTCAAGTTTCAGGCTCCCCTATGTACAAACTTTATGCTAGACTCAAGTTGCTAAAGGGGCGGCTTAAAAGCTTAAATAGAGAAGCCTATTCAGACATCTCCATGAGGGTGGCCACTGCAAAAAGAGTCCTTCTATTGACTCAAGAGGCACTCCAACTAGACCCTGGTAGTAGCTCGTTAGCGGTAGAGGAACATACGCAGCTCAAGGACTATTATGAGCTTCGAGCTCGTGAGGAGGCTTTCTTCAAACAAAAATCTAGAATACGATGGCTAAAGGAAGGGGCCTCAACACCAAGTTCTTTCATCACTCGGTCAACCCTCGACACCTATGTAATCGTATCATTTCTATCCTGGACAGCTCAGGGCATATGATATCTAATTTGAAGGAGGTACCGAAGGTCTTTGTCGCTTACTTCCAGGAGCTTCTTACCCCAGCTGTTAGGGTTGTAAGGCCCTCTATTCAGGAACTCAAGGAGTTTATTCATTCCCCCCTTAATGAGGATCAGATCAACCTTCTCGCCCAACCTTTTTTACCTGCGGAGATCAGGGAGGCCATGTTCTCTCTGGCCGGAAATAAAGCCCCCGGTCCTGATGGCTACAATGCTGATTTTTTTAAACAGAACTGGGACAAAGTGGGCCCTACAGTCACTAAAGCAATTATAGACTTTCTTGAATCTGGGTGTCTACTCAAGGAAATCAACAATACCATCATTGCTCTGGTGCCCAAAGTCCCCAATGCGACATCGGTGTCCGATTTTCGTCCTATTGCATGTTGTAATACAATCTACAAGTGCATTACTAAGATCTTCTCATCTAGAATTGCTACGGTTCTCTCATATGTGATTAGTCCGGCTCAAACGGCTTTTGTCAAAGGAAGAAGAATCAGTGACAATATTCTGCTTGCTCAAGAACTTTTCAGTGGGTTTCACAACAAACCTAATGTTCCAAAGTGTGCCATTAAGGTAGACTTCAGGAAAGCTTATGACACCCTTGACTGGGACTTTCTAGAGACAACCCTTCAAGCGTTTAGTTTTCCCAACCATCTCACAAGGCTTATTATGGTGTGCATCCGAACACCAAAATTTTCATTATCCATAAATGGTGAACTTCATAGCTTTTTTGCAAGTGGAAGGGGCATAAGACAAGGTGACCCTATGTCTCCATACCTTTTCACTTTGATCATGGAGGTTTTCTCTGGAGTACTCAACGTTCACACTCGGCATCCGGATTTTCGATTTCACTAGCGGTGCAAGGCTACAAGACTATCTTATTTATTCTTTGTGGATGACGTTCTTCTTTTTAGTCAAGCAAGTCTTGCATCAATCTCTTGCATTCAAAGCGGGCTCAACTTATTCTCTTCTTGGAGTGGACTTACTCCTAATGCCAGTAAGAGTGAAGTATTTATCTCGGGAGGCTCTGAGACTACTAAGCAGTAGATATTACAAGTACTTGGCTTCAATCTCGGGTCCCTTCCTGTGCGATACCTGGGGGTGCCCATCATTACTTCGCGTTTAAGTAAGGCGGACTGCAATGCTCTAGTTAGCCGTCTCACGGCTAGAGTCCAATCTTGGACTCATCGTTTTCTTTCATTTGCAGGCCGACTACAACTTATTAAGTCGGTGCTTCATGCCATCCAAGCTTATTGGGCATCTATATTTTGGCTCCCTTCCTCGGTAATAGAGAAGATTGAACAAACTTGTAGGCAATTTCTTTGGAAAGGCCCATCCATAGGCCCGGGAAGTGCTAAGGTGGCTTGGGACAATGTATGCCTCCCCTTGTCCGAAGGAGGTCTTGGTGTAAGAAAAATTAGGGAGAGCAACAAGGCAGCCATGGCTAAACACATCTGGTTGTTATTCACTGATAAAGAATCTCTATGGTGCAAATGGATTCACGCCACATACCTCAAAAGAAAGAACTTTTGGATTGCCTCAACCCCTACCCATTGTTCTTGGTCTTAGCGGAAGATCCTTGCCCTAAGGGATGTCTTTAAACCCCATTTCAAATGGAAAGTAGGAGATGGGGAAACAATATCGCTGTGGTTTGATCCATGGCTTGATATTGGTTCTCTAGACTCAATATATTCAAATAGTTACATCTATCAATCGGATCTTGTTAGACAGGCAAAGGCAAAGAACCTATACTCCTCTGATGGGGATCAAGTACGCCAAGAGCTGTTATTGTGGCAAATTCCAATTCCCCTTCTTACAGTTGGTCAAGACACGTTTACTTGGGCTCGGGATTCTAATGGGAACTTTTCAATTGCTTCGGCCTGGGTCACAATTCGACGAAAAGCTTCCCCGGTTCATTGGTCTTCTTTTATTTAGGATAAGGCACTGGCCCCTAGACATCAATTCCTTCTCTGGCTTATAACCAAGAATCGTCTCCCCACTCAGACCTACCTCATGACATTTGGCAGGATTCCTAATTCTGTCTGTGCCTTATGCAAGTCTAGGCTTGACTCAGTCAATCATCTATTTTTTGAATGCCATGTCTCTAATGCTCTGGCTAAGTTCTCGGCTGCAAAATGTAATTTTCCATGGAGCAACTCCTCTTGGCCAGATAACCTCCTGTGGGCTATAAACTCCATTTCTGGTAAGGGATTCTACCGAGAGATAGCTCGCTTTGCTTTTGGAGCGCTGTGCTATATCATTTGGAAGACCAGAAATGATATTCTCTTCCGGGGACATAATCTATATGTTCCATCTATGAAATTGTACCTTTTTAAGGTGGTGAAAGATAAAGGCCTCACCTTCAAGTCGATTGAAGATAACCCCAGAAATAGAAGGGTGCAGCGTAGCTGGGGGATAGATCCCCGGATTTTTGGGTTAGAACTGAATATGGGTTAGCATAGGATGATATGGGTTATCTATAATCCAATCTTCTTGTTTTTGATTATACTGTTGGGTGGTAGCGGTACCCTTCTACTCCAGTGACATGTAGTCCAGTTTAGTATGTGTCAATACCGTGTTCCCCCCTACTGTACATTTCTTTGGTCGTTTCAAATACAACTTACCTTACCAAAAAAAAAAGTCAATCAATAAATGTATTGAATCAATTTTCTTAACAAGTGAAAACGGCAGAATTTCAAACCAAATATAGACTTGCGAAGTTGCTATAAAATTGTAACTAAATTAAATAGGAGGTGAGTTATGGATTACCAAATCTCCTTTAGGCAATTAGTTTTTGTTGGTAGTGCTTTGTAAATTTATAAACTGTCTCTCAAAATATAATAACTCAAAACTGTTTATATAAACAATATGCAAACAAGAGTCAATTGAACTTTTCCTCGAACTTATGCACTTAAGGGTTAAAATAATTTTCTAAGCATAGAAGGTTGTGTATTTTTCGTTTTTTCTTTGAAGAGTAGTTGATTTCAATTTATAAAGTTTGAAAGGATATGAACTGAAAGGACATATTTAAAAAGGATGTGAATGCACAAGTCTTTTTTAAAATCAAAGAAACTGCTTCGGAAAATTGAAATGACATGAACCGAAGACAATTGTAATGAGGAGATTTTCTAGTTATATAGTCCTATGTTCATCATGGGAGATGGTCTTTTGGAATACTTTATTATTATATCTTTTTCATAATCAAACTTTAGCAAAACAACGAAAAAGGTGTAACCTCCGTGATGAACCAAACATATCAATTTAGATAATCTTTCGAATCAAGTTGTATTAATTTAATTCTTGAATAAAGGAAGGTCGTAAATCTTTGTTTGCATGATATATAGTTATAATATCAAAATAAAATTGCTTAAATTACTCGACACCCGTTCTATTTTGCTCAAATTATATTGCATGTTATCTATATACACATTTCAACTCAATTAGTGACAAAGTTACACATTTCAACTCAATTCGTGACAACGTAAGTGAGATTTAAATGAAACTCGATGAATTACCTTAGCTGATTCAAATTAAAGTGACATCCTATTAAACAAATTCTATCATTTTATTAGCAAACAACCACTTTAGTTGACCTTCGTACGGTATTTATAGGCAGGAACCTCAACATAAATCATGTTAAAGAGTAAAGTGTACCATGACAGGAAATATAATCCTTCTGAATTTATCATTCGAACTAGCACATATTTCAGTTGGCTGAAACGAAGTCTAATTACGACTTTAGAGAAGAATCAGCGAAGGGAACATCTTCTTATTCACTAATCTAAGATCAGAAACTCTCTAGCTCAGTGATTGAAAACCCGCGAAGACAAGACCATGATACGATCGTAGAAAGGAAGTGTAAACAGGAAATGAAAAAGACAGTAGCTAATCCTGTTGCTTGAAGGGGGTCTTGAATTCCTCTTAATCAGTCGTCCAAACGGCTCAGAAATCATCTGCAATGTCGGCTAAACCAACTAGACATTATCAACCATTGGGAGAATTGCCAAAAAAGTCCTAAACCTATTGTAATTGTGCCAATTTAGTCCTAAACCTTTTTTTTTTTACTGATTCAGTCCTAAACATTTTGTAATTGTGTCAATTTAGTCCATCCGGTCAAATTTGGCTGGCCAGAGCTGATGTGGATATTGCCTAGCGCCGGCAACAATATTTTAATAATATTTTAATAATATTTTTATTATTTTTCAATTTTTTTATTATTTATCGAATTTTTTATTATTTTTTTAAAATTTTTCTATTTTTTTTCCTTTTCTTTTTTGTCTCTTCCTCTCCCTTGCCCCTCCCCCCACCAGCGACAATGGCTAACCAGCTCCGACGAGGCTTGCCGGCCATTGTGCGAGGGCCACAAAGCCCTTGCCAACAGCCAGCAAGAGTCGCGGCCCCTGTTAGATCGGCCACCCTCATCGGCGGCCTCACCCAAACTAGGGCGAGGCTTGGGGGCCGCGGCGAGGCGGCTCCACCCAAATTTGGGTGAGGCCAACCTCGCCATGGCCTGGCCATGAGCGAAGGCGGCCTCGCCCGCAACTGGTGAGGTAATGGCAACCTTCGCCTAGGCCCGCCATGGCCTCGCCAGCAGCAGGTGAGGCCACCTTTGCCCACGGCCAGACCATGGCAAGACTAGCCTCACCCAAATCTAGGCAAAGCTGCCTCATCGTGGCCCCCAAGTCTGGGCAAGGCTGCCGGTGAGGGTTGTTAGGGTCTCGACCCTCACCGTGGCCCCCAAGCCTCCCCCCGGTCTGGGCAAGGTCGCCAACAAGGGCTTTAGGGCCCTCGCGTAGTGGCCGGCCACTGCCGCCAGCAGGGGAGGGGCAAGGGAGGAAGAGGAAAAAAAAGGAAAAAAACAGAAAAATTAAAAAATAAAAATAAAAAATTCAGGAAATAATAAAAAAATTCAAAAAATCTCTGGTCGGCCAAATTTGGCTGGATGGATTAAATTGGCACAATCGTGAAAGGTTTAGGACTGAATTGGAACAATTGCAATAGATTTATGACTTTTTTGGCAATTCTCCCATCAACCAGATATCCCAACTCACCAGGAGTAGAAGTAGAAGCTTCCTCATTTACAAACGGGCCATCCCTCCAAAACACCACGTGAACCAACATGACCGGTAGTCCGATCCCCAGAGTCACAAAAAGGTGAACCGCAGCCTGCCTTACAATGAGCCCTACGGTGGTAACGATCGGCATAAGCACCAAGACAACCATTTTGTCAAAAGTTCTGCGCATGCAAATGGATTTTGGCATCAGCTGCAGCATCATAAAGTACTGATTAGTGATAATGGTGGTGGCCATCAGTAGAAGCAGAGAGACTTTGCGCCTTGGCATGAGGCTAATGGACAACCCGACCCACAGGACGAGCGCGTAGAACAGGCCAAAGTGGCACAGATCTTGATGATCTGGGCGGCCATGGCTTCCGGGGTCACAGGGAGGTCAAACGGGAACCCGAGCTTGGGGGACTTCACTTTCGGCTCATGGGGAGTCTCCATCGGGGGAGTTGATGAAGAGACGGAGGATGGTCTGTGGGTAATTCCAAGTTGGACATGTCTTGATCTGGGAGATGAAAGGAAGATGAGAGAGAGTGAAGTACGAGGACGGTGATGAATATATGGCGCTGCTTACTGGGCTTCGTCAGGAGTATGCGGAGGAGTAAGTGAGTCAGGGACGGCATTGGGCTGCAAATAAGATAATACAAAGAGTAGACGGGCCAGAGTCATGACAAGGGCGTTCGTTTTTGGTTGGCGAGGAGAATGACCCTGAACGTTTCATTAAGAGACTGCTCAAACTTTTCGTCGAGCGCACAGGAAAACCTCTCAGGATCAGAATAGGTCTCCACGCGCTTCATGCGTTTAACTTAGCAGTGACTCGAATCCTTGTCGTTGCCGTCGATCGACAGTCTTTGCGTTCGTGTGTTGCATTGAGTTGAAATCCTGAGCAAACCTGACTCCTGTCTATCTTCCCAGTCGTGTAACGATGACTTTACCGGCTGGAGACTAGTATTTGAAGCCAAATCACGGCTCATTCGACTACTGTTCTCAATGGTTGAATGACTTAGACTTCAGAACGCGCCAATGGCTCGCTCAATGCACATAAAGCAGGCTGAGATGAAACAGGGTATCTTATGCCGTGATATTTCTAGTCCTAAACCTATTGTGTAGATGTTAATTTAGTTCTGAAATTTTAGTTTTACCTATGTAGTAGTGTGCTGACATTGGAAGATTGAACGTGGTTATTGGATGCTAAAAAAGTTTGTTTGTACAAAATATGAAGTTCACATAGAGGCCCGATTATCTCTATAGTAATTGGTGCGTAATTGACGAGATTTGAATGAGTGGTCGAGCTTAAAATCTTCTGAAACCTAGGGATTACTTTATATCAAATTGCCAGCTTTTTGCTTAATTTTTAGAAATTACCAACTATTCCAACAAATCATCAAGATTTATTTACATGACAACCAACTTTTAAAAACTACCGACTGTTATATGTAATCGTTGACCTAAATGTGAGCAACCTGCAAACTTTTTTTCCAATTAAATTACTAGTTAGCTTTAGGTTATGCACTCTCGGTCATTTCAAAATTTCCATCTTTTGTAACAAGTTACCAACTTTTATTTTCATAACTTAAAGATGCTCTTACATTACCAACTTTTATGTCAAATCACTAATCTAAATTTGAGTTACTTACCTCTCTTTCCGCTCTTGACTTCAGCTAGCAACTCATTTTAATTACCAACCCTTATTCAAGTCACTTATCAGAGTTGATTAAATTGTTTCAAAATTGCCTTCTATTGTGAACTTCTATTCTTACACACATTCTTAAATTTAATCAACTTTTTGACATAAGTGAGGAAATTACAATTACTTTAGCAACTTTTAATTTATGAAAATTGACACAAATGATCTTTAAACTTTGGTTTAATGTGTGTTGTTGTCTCTAAATTTTTAATTTGTTCAATGTGGTCCATGAATTTTGGCCTAATATGCAATGTCTTTCTAAAACTTTTAATTTGCTTAATGTGGTTTCCGGACTTTGGTTCAATATTTAATGCAGTCCTCCAAATTTTAAATATTTTACTGTAGTTTATGGACTACATCAAACATTTACGAATGATTTAGGAATCACATTGAACAAGTTAAAAGTCTAGGAATTGCATTGAATATTAGGCCAAAGTTCATGAATTTTATTGCACAAATTAAAAGTTCAGGGACAATCATTTGTGCTATTATCCCTTTAATTTAATAGTTGAACAACCTTTATGTTGTTGTTTGATATTTATCGACTTTTGTAGCAAATGACCAACTTTTATTTGCAGCATATCAACTTTCACTTGCGTAAATCAGTCACTCAACTTTTAAAAGACAGACCAAAAAAAAATCTTAAAACACTATAGTAAACCAAGTTGTATAATTTTAAGTTATGAATAAGGGAAGGTCATAAATGTATATTTTCCATGATAAACAATTGTAATATCAAATTAAAATTGCTTTTAAATACTCGGACATCTCTAGTATTTTCAGTTGGGCAAAGGCACTTGGAGACCCCTTCAAATTTGTTCAAATTACTTGACACTCATTCTATTTTGTTCAAATTGTTATCATGTTATCGGTTAAGGGGTTGGGGTGGGGACACTGCAGTTTCAGGAGTGAGTTACGACTCTCACACCCTATACGAAAGCAGGGCAAAAAGGCTGAGCGCTAGAGTAAGAATAAGGTAGGACATAGAGAAGGACCAACCAAAAAAAAAAAGTAAGCTGTGTATGGCCGTTATAATACTTGTAATGTCCTTTTTTCGAAGTTTCTATGGTGTGACTATTTACATGAAGATAGATAGGGGAGAGAAAGGAAGAGAAAGGAAAGTTTTTATTTCTTTCTAGGTCCATATTCTTTTACCTCCCTTAAGTGTGGGAAAATGGAAGGAAATATGACAATTCTTTGTTTCCCAAAAATACCCTCCATTTTGTTGCAAAGATGAATGAAGCAAAATTTGATTTAGTCATTTCGATCCGCAACTTGTTTTCTTTTATGTACACGCAATCAAAAGAGGGAAAATTACAATTTTTGTTCATTTCTTCTTCTTTTTTTTCTTGAATTAATTTTATAGTTGAGTTTTATCAACGACAACAATAACAACCAAGTCTTAATAATAGTGAGTCATTCCAAGGTTGGGCCGATCCAACCCTATAGCTACCTACACAAGGTTGGTTGTCAAATTTTGAAACCTAAATTGACTTTGTGAACTTTGGAATTGACCCTAGATAAACCCATTCCGATTCCAGGAGTTACTTCCCTAGGAAACTTGGATTTTTTTTTTTTTTTGTATTCTTTGAAAGGTCAAACTTATTATTTTAAAGTACATATCCATCAACACACAATATTTAGAAGCGTGATACTGAGTAACAAAATGATAAGAAGAAAAACAATGAAGAAAAACAAACAAAAATCTAAAGTAATATGAAATTATCCAAAAACAAACAAAAATTTAAAGCAATATGAAATTATCCAACTCATCCCTTAGTCAAACAAAATGAAAGTTAAAGTAATTATAGAAATCATCACTTGCCAAAAGTGAGTAATGTAAAACATGAATTATAAAACTTCATTCATCATTCATATATAAATAAATGCCCTAAATTCTAAAAATAAAACAAACAACAAACATAGTTAAAATGTGTTTGGCCCAAGATTGGTCCAGGGTCAATCCAATTCAACACCTTGACCTTGCAATCAGGCCGCATGGTACTGATGCTCACCCCTAGTCTTTACGCATCAAGTGGGTTGACTGTGTATGTCTTATTATATTGTTTTGCTCAAAATGTTTATTAAATTTTCTAGTGAGGTTTTGATGTACCATATATATCTTTATAGTCTCTTTCCCCTTCCTTGTAGGCCTTTCTCTATGTCTTTTGACCAATTATATATACAATCCTTAGGAAAAAATGACATTACAAATGTCATAATTTTTGTACTATACTCATTTTTGTGCCAAAATTTCTCGCCGTAGTATTGAAGTGTCAAATCGAAGGAAAAATGATCAATTAAGTACCTTTAATAACAAATTCCTGTCAAAAGTCCTACATGACTTTTTGTGAATAAAAAAAGAAAACAAATCCAAGATTGACTGTGACGTGGCCTTTCTATACCTAAACAACGCCGCACCCTCTTCAAATTATAATATAAAAAAAAAAAAAAAACAAATGCCACTTCTATCGCAGCTTGTTCTGCCTCACCTTATCTTCCCTCATCTTGAAGCTCTTCGGCTTCGGCCATGACCCCACTTCCTCTCCCCACCACAGTTAGATCGACACTGTCCACGACTCCGACGACCCTGACCTCCCCACCTGGGTTTTGGCCTCTTTAACCCCCAATGGTGCCATCATGAGCTTGATTTTGCAATCGATCGAGTCGACCTCGTGAAGCTCGTGTTCCTAAATGAGTGACCGCCGGCGTGGGCCCGCTTCATGCTTGACAGCAACAAGGATGGCCGTGCGCTGGCTAATTTGTGCTCTCTATATTCGAACCAAATTGCCTTCCGAATTAGGTGTTAAAGAATTTGGGAAAATTGCTTGATTTGTTCGAATTATGACTTAAGAATTGGGCAAATTGGTTGATTTGTCCGATTAAGGGTTTATATTTGGGAAAAATAATGAACATCATCGTTTGGGGCTATTAATACTAACTTAGAGTGTCAACGAGCCATATTAGTTAGAAAAATTTATAAAATAATGTTACGTCAGATTTTCAGCGTCTCAAATCAACAATAGCATTTAAGTGATCTGACAAAAAAATTTAACTTTAAAGTAAGTGTCGTATGAAACTTATGACACTTTTAGTATAAATTTTTCCCAATCCTTGTTCACACTAGGGGCATTTGTAGGTCCCCCAAATGCACGTGAAAAGAGCAAGTACCATTTTTATAGGAGAAATTATTCAATTAATTTTAAATTTATTGTATGTTTGTCAATTCAATTCTAAACGTTTTAGTTTTGTCACTTTAATAGTAAACCTTTTCAAGAAATTTGAATGTAGTTCTTTAGGCATTTTTGTTGGAAATGGCCAACGTAGTGATATACCATGTAGGATGGCATGGCGATAATTGGATTGCCAAGTTGGCAATTTTCAACAAAAATTAACCAAAAAGGCTACAATGAAATTTTGCATAAAGATTTAGGGCTAAATTCGTAAAATTAAATTTTTTGGGATTAAATTGACATTCCTTTAATATGCTTATAATTAATTGGGTAATTTTCTCCATTTTATTCCAACATAATACAACTTGTCAATCAAACCTATAAATTCACAGTTGCTTATTTCCATAATGAAACGGTTATGCTTGCCCAAGTGCACTCTCCTGGCATCACCACGAATTATGCATTCATGTATGTTTAGTACACTTTTAGGATCAAAGGAAAAACTTTATGGGCCTTGGTGAGGAAATTCTCTAATCTCAAAATATTGCCATACATCAAAGGTGGTTCTTAACATAGGACGATCCAAGTCGGTCAACATTCTCATTTGAACCGGATGTATCGTCTTAACGATGGAAGATTGGACGTGATTATTGGAGGAAAAACAATAAGAGTTCGTTAGTGCGGACTATGGTGGAGATTGCATAGAAGCCCAATTGTCTAGAGGCGTTGGATCACCTTGCAAGGACCATAAACGGCTTAAGTCCAGACATTTAACTTGTACAATTAATCCCAGTCTATAATATTTGGCACACAACTTGCTCAAACCAAGATAATTAGGATAAGGGGTCATCACAAAGAAAGCGAGATCCAAGTGAAACTCGATGATTAAAGGACTACCTGTTCAACAAATTATATAATTTTAGCAAACAATCATTTACTTACACCTTCGTACCCGATTTATGGGCAGGAATCTCGACATACGTCATGTTAAAGAGTCAAATATATCATGACAAGTATTATGATCCTTCTGGTTTTAACATTCGAACTAGCACTAGTGTTCAGATGGCTAAAGGCGAATCAGTGAAGGGGAACATCTTCTTATTCACTCATCTGAGATCAGACCTCTCTGGAGCAATGATTGAAAGCAAGCGAAGAAAAAGCCATGACACAACTGTAGAAAGGAAGTATAAACAGGAAATGAAAAAGAAAGTTGCTAGATTATGCTAGCTAATCGTGTAGCTTGTAGGGGGTCTTGATTTCCTCTTAATCAATTGCCCTGACGGCTCTGAAATCGTCGCGGCATTGATTAAACTGATTAAGCATTGTCTTCTAGAGGAGCCAATTCACCGGGAGCAGGAGAAGAAGCAAAAGCTTCCTTGTTTACGAACCCGCTGTCCCTCCAAAGCACCTTATGAACCAAAATGATTGGTATTACAATCCCCAGATTCGCGAAAAAGTGAATCACAGCCTCCCTCAGGATGAGCGTTACGGTGGTAACAATCATCAGAGGCACCAGGACTAGCATTTTGTCGACAGCTTTGTACATGCAAATGGAGTTTGGCATCAGCCGTAGCATAATAAGGTACTGATTATTGATAACGTTGGTGGCCATCAGCAGCAGCAGCGAGAATTGGCATGCTGGCACAAAGCTTATGGACAATCCGATCCACAGAATAAGGGTGTAGAACAGGCCAAAGTTAGAGAGGTTTTTGATGATCCGGGCGGCCATGACTTCCAGGGTGGCCGGGAGGCCCAAAGGGAATGCGAGCTTAATGTTGTTTAAGGGTTTCACTTTCGGCTCATGGGGAGTTTCTATTAGGGGAGTTGATGGATAGACGGTGGGTGGCCTTTTGTGTTATTCCAACGTTGGACATGTTTTGATGTGGAGGAGATGAAATGAAGATAAGAGAGAGATGTGCGAGGATGGCGATGAATGTATGATGCTGTGTATTGGACTTGGGCTGTAAATGATGTAACAGCAGAAGAGCTAGGGTCATGACAAGGACGTTCTTTTATGCTGGCGAGAGATCCAACAAGGGGCTGCTCTACTTTTCATCGAGCACCCAGGAAGTCTCTCAAGATCAGAAAATTCTCAAACGCATGCGTTAACTTATCATTGACTCAAATTCATGTTGTCGTACCCAATCGGAAGACTTCGTGTTTGTCTGTTGCGTCGAGATGATATCCTAAACAAACTGGACCGGTACTTGAGATTAAATCATGGCTCATTTGACTGATCTCAATGATTGGATGACTAAAGCCACGGAATGCGGGCTGAGGCGATGCATCTTATGCCGTGGTATTTCCAGTCTCTCTTTGTTTTTCCCGACATGCTGTCATTGTGATTCGTGCTTTTCATTTTCAATCCTTCCGTCATTTCCTGTGTTGCTAGCCTTACCTTAACATATCCGAAGATCGGTTCTGTGGGCACTCGCATTGGCGGAACTTACTATTCCAAAGCAGGGACATGATGCCAAATCACACTCAAGGTACCTTGCATTCACAATTTAAAAGGTGAAAAGGAAAAGGAAAAATCTTGAGTCAAGGTGTTCTAAATTTAGTCTGCAGTATCAAGCACTAGCGTATGCATGCTCGGCTGCATCAAATAGAAAAATATTTGCCGAAGGCAAAGAAATAATTGAGCCTGGATGAGGATGAAACATAAGATGTACCATCGCCATGAGTATGTTTAAACGGCCAGAAGAACAGTAGGAATCCACCTTAAAATATGTTCAAGCAAAGACAAATCAAAACTTCCATAAGCATAAAAAGGCCTCCACCAAGGTCAGAATAATGTTTCGAATAATGTCTCTCGATGGAGATCTTACATGTGAAAGTGGCAATATATAATAGGCTAATTATAATAGATTAAGCTTTCCCCCCAGAAGACAGAAAGCCCTCCAGCAGATCAGGCAATTATCCAAGATAGCAGTAGTGAAGAAGCGGAGGTCAATTAGGGGGAAAATGACTTCATTCTGCCAAAAAATTAGTCACATCGGGTGCACATCTGTCATTAAATTAAACGCAAGATCATCCCTCTATATATTGTCATTCTTCATTTCCTTCGGTAGTCAAAATTGGAAAAGCTTCGCACCAGTAGAAGCATAACAATTAACATCACCGAACCATAATACATGTTCGAGAAAAGCAGACCTATACTATATGACACTCAATGATTTATCTTGAAACAAACCAGATGCTGCTGGTGCATTCTTTCAACCCAAATTGTCCCAATGCTTAAAGCTTCTTTTGATCCCAAAAATATTTTCATCTCAAGGAAGAAAGTAGCCCTTCTCAAATAGCATGTCTTGGAGATCAAGCCAGGCTTCCAAGAGTACAACCGGCTGTGCTGGCTATAGCATAATTTGTTGAAATATAATAATACACGGAAACAACAGGATCTTGCAATTTACGTTAACACGAAAATACTAGATAAAAAAATGAGAAATAATAAGGATACCGGAAATTTACATGGTTCGGTTTGAGTATTGGTACCTACATCTATGGAGAGAGCCAGCAGCAAATAATCTACTATAATCGGAGAATTAAAGTTACAATTGCTAACACGTTTCAAATGTTTCCCACACCTAAATTTAAACCCAAACCCAAAGTGTTTATAAATAAATAATGTAAACTTATAGCACAAAATCACCGAGTGTTCAAGCCCCAGCAATTCGCTCACATACATATGAAAAACAAGAATTTCGTTCTTTCTTGTATGCATTGTACAGCAACTGCAGCTTTTTGGCTTGACTTCTACTCGTGTAGTGCTCTCTTCTCTATATGTTGAAGAAACCTTTGTTTTTTATATATGTGTGTGTGCGCCCAAGTTAGCAACTGACTTGGGCCCACCATGGGCAACTCACATACAGGAAGAAAACTAAGCACTACTTGGTTTCTTTTATAGGTAAAAGAGAAAACCCTTCTTTTATCTTTTTGTACAAAAGTAATTTAAGTAAAACTTGAAATCTTATAAAGGACAAGAAAACCAAATTTGATTTGGGTATGAAATATTTTGAACAAATCAAAATCTTTCTACGGATCGATTTCATAAAAACTCAAACTCAAGGCATAATTTAACAATTCTCCATCTTGGCTCGATGTTCGAAGCTAAGTTATAGTGCGTGTCATCCATGATGCTCTCATAATGCCCTAACGAACACTCACTCTCTACAGACACCAATTATACTCAAGCAAAGCTTGAATTTTGCCAAAAGAACAGGCTTGGTCATCATGTTTGCCAAGTTCTCTGCCGTAACAATCTTTTTCACAATAACATTACATTTTGCTAAGACATCTCGGATGAAGTGATACTTGATATTGATATGTTTCGTTCGCTTATGATAAACTAAATTATATGCCAAATATATATCGCGTATTGGTTATCACAGTGTATATAAGCACTTTTTTTTTATTAAGCCCAAAGTCCAAGAGCAAACTTCATAACCATATCGCCTCCTTCGCTATAAAGGTTAGGGCCATGTACTTTGCCTCAGTTGAAGACAAGGCAATATAATCTTATAAGAATGCTTTCCAACTCACTACACCACATGTTAGTGTAAACACGTACCCTGCTAAAAACCTGCAATCATCCAAGTTATCAACGTTATCCGAATCCACATAACGAGTGGTTTCACTACCATTACTATTCCTCCAGTATACTATATCTACATCTGCCGTCTCTTTCAAATATTTGAGGATCCACTTCACAACTTCCCAATGAGCTTTACCAAGATGCTTTATGTAATGACTAATTATGCTCACAACTTGTGAAATATCAGGCCTAGTATATACTATAGCATACATAATACTATCAATGGCATTAGAATAAGGAACATGGGACATTTGCTCCTCATCCTCTTTAGTCTGCGATGATAATTTATCTGAAAGTTTAAAATGATTTGCTAAACGTGTACTTATGGATTTGGCCAACTGCTTGTTAAAACGTGCCACAATCTCCTCAATATATTTCTTTTGAGATAAGCATAAAACTCATGTAGCTCTGTCACACAAAATCTCCATATCTAATATTTTATTTTGTAGCACCTAAATCTTTCATCTCTACCACCGGCCGTGGTGGCTCCGCTGGATAAGGCCTTGATGATCCTTTGCGATGAGGTGAGGGGTTCAATTATCAGGGGAGGCGTTAGGTGTCTTAAGTGTGCTACCGGGGGTGGTGGGTCCTCCCGCTTACGTAGCGCCTGGGGATTTACGCTTCGGCTACCGGCTAAGGTGGTTCCTCTAGCATCAAAAAAAAAATCTTTCATCTCTAATTTAACACTTAACTGCCTTTTCAGCACATCAATATTAGACATATTATTAGATGTTATCAACATGTCATCAACATATAAGAGTAGATAAATCAAAAAATCATTCTCCAATCTCCTAAAATAAACACAATTATTCATCTAACTTTTCAAGTAGTCCTGACTAGCCATGAAAGAATCAGAACACTTATACCACTACCTAGGAGACTACTTTAGCCCATACAAAGATTTCTTTAATAAGCAAACGTGATCTTCCTTACCCGAAATAGCAAATCCCTCTGGTTACCTCATGTAAATCCGTTCTTCCAACTCATCGTGAAAAAACGTCATTTTCACATCCTAGGAAGCAACTAAGGCAAGTAAAACATGAATAGAAGTATGTCTTACCACTAGAGAGAACACCTCGTTGTAGTTAATGCCCTCCCACTATGTATATCCCTTCGCTACAAGTTGTCTTATACCTCAATGTCTCAACACCAGAAATGCCCTATTTCCATTTAAAGACCCATTTACTTCCAACAATATTTTGGCTCTTAGGTACTTTGACCAGCTCCTATGTCTATTTCCAATGGAGTGATTCCATTTTTTTGCTCATAACCCCAAGCCACTACGACAACTCACTACTAGCCATCACTTCAAAATGAGACGAAGGCCCATCTGTCTCCACCTCATCACCTACAATTAACGCGTAAGCAATATCTATATAACCATAATGTACCGGCGGTTTAATTTGCCTTCTCTATCTGTATGTGGCTATATTGTGATGCGGTTGTACTAATTGTTTACTATCACTGACTTCAGGAACCACGGCCTCTTTTGCTGTCTTAACTTTTGTTACCTCCGAGGTCTTCGGAGTCTCCACCTGATGCTCCACCTCACTAATGACACAATGATATGTCTGCTTTGCTTGTTGTGTTACAGAACTCCTCTAATGAAGCATTGCAGTCTTGTCAAAGATCACGTCTCTGTTGATTAGAAAATCTACTGATTTGGGATCAGTGCACCACAGCTAGTAGCCTTTCACCCTATGTGCATAACCCAGAAATATACACTTCTTCGCTCTTAGTTCAAGCTTACCATCACTCACATGAGCATATGCAGGACATTCGAATATTCATAATTCGAAATAATCAACAGGTTTCCCCAACCATACTTCCTTAGGAGTCTTCCACTCAATAGCAGATAATGGAGATCGATTTACCAGATAACATGTCATATTCACTACTTGGACCCAAAATTCATTGCCAAGTCCTGCATGCAAAAGCATGCTTTGAGCTCGCTCATGTAAAGTTATGTTCTTCCATTTTGCCACACCATTCTACTGTAGTGTCCTAGGTATAGTGCAGTATCTCACAATCCCTTCTTTCTCGCAAAACTCAGCAAAATATTTACCGCAAAACTCCATGCTATTATCGATTCTCAAACACTTAATCTTTTCATATGAGTACTTCTCAATTAATGCCTTAAACTTCTTGAACCGATCAAACACATTATATTTATGCTTTAGAAAGTATACCCATACCTTCCTCAAATAATCGTCAATAAATGTCAACATATATCGGGCACCTCCTTTTGAAGGATGAGCCCTAAGCATCTAAATGAATATACTCAACTGGTCACTTGGTCGAAGGAATAGTTGTAGTAAACTTAATTCGGCATTGCTTTCCAAAGATGTAATGCTCACATAAGTCTAATTTTCCTATCTTTTGACCATTTAGTAACCTCCTTTCACTTAGCATCATCATACCTACTTCACTCATGTGCCCTAAACGCATATGCCATAACTGAGTCAAACTAGAGTCTGACTCACTTGATAAAATTGCAGTGGTTACGGTCATGGTCTCTCCTAGTAGATGATAGAAATAATTCACTTTCTTCCCCTTCATCACTATCATGGCATCACAAGAGATCTTTAGTACTCCACCTTCAGTAGTGTGCCTACACCCGATATCATCGAGTGTTCCCAGACAAATAAGGTTCTTCTTGAGCTCTTGTACATGCCTCACGTCTGTCAATGTGCTCACCACCCCATTATGCATTTGAATTCAAATTGTTCCTATTCCTATAGCCTTGCAAGCTACATTATTCTCCAAAAGAACGCTACCACCATCTGTAGTCTGGTAAGTAGTAAACCAATTCTTGTGATGCATCATATGATAAGAACACCTCAAATCTAGCACCCATTGTTTCCTGAGGAAGTAGTAGTCACACATAAAACAACTTCTCCATCACTAGTGCTCCCTTCAGTTACGTTTGCCACATTGCTAGGTAAAGTCTACTCTGTTCTCTAAGGAGTGACATAGAAAGTTGTGTGATGACAGTCTTGCACATGGAGTAGCGCAAGCATTAACGATACATGGTAGAGATCAAGATCAAGGGCCTAGCAGCAAGAGAGGCAAAAGTAGACTGAAGTCACGCAATCAAAAGTCCAAGGGAAAACAACAAGATAATCGTAGTACACCCATGCAATAGTAAATCAGTAAAGTGCTCCCACAACTCTTGTAAAGAAACTAAAAACATCATACCCTGCTCTTCATCATCAAGTATCTTACAAATACTCTTCAAATTCATCATGAGTTTATTAAATTCATTTAGATGGACTCTAATAGACATACTTCAGTATATCTAAAAAGAAACATCATCTTCAACATGTATAAGCGATTATTTAAACCCTTCATTACATATAGTGCATGAAGTCTTGCCCATAAATTTGCACTATCCTTCTCCTCAGCCACCTCTATTAACACATCATTCGATAAATTTAATAGGATTGTGCTCTTTGCTTTCTCCATTAGCTTTGCCCTTTCAAAGGCCTTCATTATAACTGCAACTCATCTTCACCATATAAAGCTTTGACCAAACCTTGGGTTGTTGACAGTGCACGCATCTTGATGCTCCATAACCCAAAGTTATTCCTCCAGCTAAACTTTTCAATTTCACTTGTCACCTCAAACATAATTGCTTTCGAGATAATAATCAAACAAGAAAAAGCCTCAAATCACAATCAATAAAGCCGAACCTAGCTCTAATTAGGGTTGAGCATGGTTCTTGGGTAGAACTAGGAACTGGAGAATCGAACCGGAGGGTCCAGTTCGGTTCCCAGTTTTAGGGTGACCGGTTCCGGTTCTCAGTTCCTCATTTCTCGGAACCGGAATTGGTCTAGCCTCCCTCTTCCAAAAAATCCCCAATTGGCAATTTCTATCACACAAACGCAAACATCTTGAACTCTCTCCATCTCCACCTCCCTCCCTCTCTAAGCAACAAGCCACTTGTAGATCGAGTCTTCCTTCGAGATCTTGGACCAGCGCTCGTGGGTCTTCATGCGATAGGTGTGAGATCTGGCGAGTTGCGCCTTTTTGGCTTTTTGCAGCCTTCGATTTGAGGTATTGAGTTTTGGGAGGTGCTGAACGTTGGACTGCTGTTGGCTCTGGGGACGAGTCACGAGCGCAGAGCCTCTCAAATGTCACGGCCTTAGCCACCTCGTCGGGTACAGAGTTCAGTCTCCCTCTTCTCCAGGTATCCTCTATTCTATTTCTGTCTGTGACTCGAAGAACAGTCGCGTGGAGTCGAGATATGAAATTCAGACTATGAACTCGAGCCAAGTTATTGCTGTTTTGCTGAAGTGAATTGGCTAAAATGCTTGTGCGAAGGGCTAGAGTTGCTTTTTCTTCACCATGGGGAGACTTTGCCGTGTGCAAATGATGTGTTTGTTTAAATGTTCGTGTGTACTCTAGATATGCTTTGGCATTTGATGCAGTGCCTCATCAGTAACAAATTCCCAATTAACAAAACAAGACATAGATTATTGTGAGCATCTAAACAATGCAAATTGAAACATACAAAACACTTCATTATGCTTGTTGGTTTGATTTTAGGTCCTTTGTAGTGACATCTTTTTAATGTATATACAGATTGTGGCATTTATATCTAGTATTTTATCAATTTGTAAATCTATTCCCATGCTTCACAGAATTTTGTAAACTAAAGTGCAGTTCAAACAAGCATTCGCCTATGTATATTATGGAGTTTGAGACTCTGAGCAAATGAAAGGAGATGATGCATATTGCAAGGCATGCTAGTAATAGTCAAAATCCTCAAGACATCTACTTAAAAAAAACCAAATAAAAAGTTGCCTCAAGCTTACCCCATCAAGGCATTCTGGAAGTTGCATTGTCTCATCACTGTCCAAGGACGATATCCTATTTGATCCACATAAGCCACTAGCCAATGCAATGACAGTATCGTTGATATTGGTATCTCCATCTACCTGCAGGACATCAACAGTAGGTGCTTGCAATTGTTAATTAGCTAATAAACTTCATTTTACAAAGGCGGATACCAATAAATTACTTGAAGCGGATGCCATACAAATGCATAGATTTGTTGTTAACGTGACAACAAATGACATATTAGAATTAAGTGAGTATATTTATGTAGATAGTTGTTTTGACATAATAGTGGCCAAAGAGATCATGTAGTCATAACATTTTGCAACATACTCAGCATAGTACCAAAATCATGTTTAAATTGAAAAGTCATAGACGACAATTGGATAGATGAAATGGGAGAAAACTAAAATAGATTACCAACGTCAGTTATAAAGACACTAATAACAGATCAAGGAGACTAAAAAAACCAAAACACAAAGATAACAAACTCAGCACTAATTTCATCTTTCAAACCTGCTTAATATTTAAAAGAAAGCCTCAGTTGAGACATCATGCCCATAAAAAATAGTGCAAGTCCTTTCTAACACTCTTACTAAATCTTTCCCATAGTATAGGCAGTTTGTGGTGAAGTCTCCTTTATTTTCCTTTTCTGTACTTGGTAGGTACTCCTCAATGAAATCAGCTTAATCAGTTCTCTAAAAGCAATTGGTCAGTTTGTATGTGTTGCTGCAAAGACAAGCCTATGCTAATACAATGACTTATAACTTCCTACCAAATGGCCGAAGTTGTGGTTTCTCAAACTAGTACAATGAGAATAGCCAAAGGTTAATATGGCTCATGTTTATCTTTGACATTTTGTCTCTAGCTTTGCTTTAAGGATGTGTTTTTTGCTACTAGTATCTACTGGCCATGATTTTGCATTGGTTAGCTATTACCAAAGAGCTTGTAGTTTCACCACAGAAAGGTTTTAAAAAATAGAATGCTGCATTTGATGCCCATATCAGCCTAACAAAGATGATTACAAGTGACTGAAATGCAGATGAGCAATGGTAAAACGGAATAAATACTCTCTCCTTTTTTGCCTTAAATGGAGATGAGCTGTAAACCAAGCCTAAATTATGAGAAAAAATTACTTAACGAAAAATGAACAGCTAACTCATATCTAAGTTAAAAACTGAGCAAATTCCTTGGAATCAGATTCCCTTTGTTTGACATCATGGCAGTTTGGGGATCTTATTTGGTTGATTTAATCACGCCAATTATCATTCTACTGGTCTAATCTCCCATATGACATTTCTTGAATTGCAAATATGCTGGTTTGAAAGTTTTGAAATTGTGTAGACATGATACAACTTTGTCAGATATGCAAATTACTCAGAGGTTAGCTTTTGGAGTATTTGATCAAATTGTCACATGACGAATTAAGAAAAAGTTTCATTTTTTTCTTTTTGGGGTGGTTTAAGGAGTTTGTTAGGTCATGGAATCATTCAAGTTTTGATTTCGCCGACTATTTTAAACATGCTTCATTTTTCTTGCAGGCATGGCATGCTTCATTCGCCAAGTTAGCTTTCTTTGAGGTTCTTAACGACAAAACCTAAAATTGATTTAGAAAGGGACTAGAGAACGGTTTTTGCTTACTAGGTAAAAAAAATTAATCTGGCTTTCTTTAGCTAGCTTAGATTATGTGAAATTGTCATCGTGTGGCCTTATTTCTGATTATTGAGATGATTAAATGGTTATTTGGCAGTGTTGTTTGTTGGACTTATCAACTTAACATGTCAATAGAGAAGGAGGGATATGACTATGAGGAGATGACTCCTATTATAGAAATGGAAATGTCGGGCGATAAAAATGAATAAGAACAAGATCCATCCCTAAATATGAAAGGGACAGACAAGGTACTTGGTTCTTCTCTTCCTTCTCGTGATAAGAAATATGCATCTGAGTGCTAGAATCATTATGCGAAAATCAAAGATAAAGATGGAAACACACATCAAATGAAGTGCATTCATTGTGGGTCTTTGTTAAAGTACCGTGTTTCTAATGGTACTTCTGCCATGAGGAAGCACTTAACAACATGCAATAAGTTTCCTCGTAATATAGAGAAGAGGCAAAAATTCTTTGTACCACATAATGTAAATGGGGCTAGCAAGGCAGGAGGAGAATCCAGCACCAGTAATGTCTTATCGACATGGTCATTTAATCAAAAAAGTTGTAGGGAAATGCTCGCCCGATTCATCATTATTAATGAACAACATTTTTTTTTGATGGAGCATGTCGAATTTCGTGAGTTTATTTTTAAATTACAATCTCTCTTCAAGCATTTATCACGTTTTACAATGGCTAAAAATTGCATGAACTTATATTTCAGCAAAAAAGCTTGTTTGAAGACTTACTTTGATAAGATTAAGTTTAGGATTGCACTTACAACCGATACCTGGACTTCTATTCAAAACATGAATTATTTGTGTCTCATTGCACATTTTATTGATGAAAATTTGAAGTTGCATAAAAGAATCATCAATTTTGTGGTGATGCATAGTCATAGAGGTAAGGAGATTGGAAAAATGGTAGAAAAGTGCATTAATAAGTGGGAAATATTAAAAAAAGTGTCAACAATTACTGTTGACAATGCTAGCTCCAATGATGTTGCAATTAGTTATTTAAGGGAAAAAATTTTAAGAAAAATGGTGGCGATATTAGATAGTAGTGTTTTGCATATGAAGTGCATAGCTCATATATTGAACTTGATTATGAGAGATAGCTTGAGCATGATATGTGACCATCGCATGTATCCGCAACGTGGTTAAGTATGTGAAAAGTTCTCCCTTAAGAGCCAAAGCATTTCAATCTTGTATTGAGACTGAAAATATCACTTACAATGATTCAGTTATTCTTGACATAGCCACTAGATGGAATTTTACTTATCTTATGTTAGAAACTGTTGTAAAGTTTAGGAAAGCTTTCGAAAGAATGAAAGAAAATGATTTATCTTTTGTAAGTGAGCTTAACCATGAGATTCCTCAAGATGATGATTGGGAAAATGCTGTTATTCTTTTAGAGTTTCTAAAAGTGTTCTATGATGCTACCAATCAAATGTCGGGGAGTTCATATATAACTTCCAATGATTATTTTGAGGGGATAGCACTTTTATATAAATATTTGAAAAATACGACGAATTACTCGGATCCTAAACTTCAAGCTATGGGTTTGAAAATAAAAGAAAAATTCGACAAATATTATGGAAGCTTAGACAAAGTGAATATGATGATCTTGATTGCGGTTGTATTGGATCCTAGAGCCAAGTTGAGTTATGTGAAATTTTTGCATGGACAAATTTATGACGATGAATCAAAAGTTAATGACATGCATCATAAGGTGAAGAACGCATTGGAGCGTTTGTTTGAATTTTATAAGCAATCTTTTTTTGGTTTAAGTGATCAAAATTTTGGTGTCCAAAATTGGAGTGCTAGTAGTAGTAGTTCCAACGCCGATGCCGGTGGCAATGGAGTTAACAAAAGGAAGTATGATGCCCAAGCATGGCGAAAAACCTTTATGAACTCGAGCTAACAATTGTGTGATGTCAATAAATTTGAGTTTCATGAATATCTTGAAGATAAAACTGAAAAAGTTATTAATCTTGACATTTTGATGTGATGGAAAACTAGTGACTCAAAATATAAAACCCTATCTTTGACGGCTCAAGATGTTTTGTCTATTTCCGTAACTACCGTTGCTTCGGAGTCGACTTTCAGTATTTTGGGTCGTGTGTTTAATGGCTTTCAAAGTTCTTTGACTCCCAAAGTAGTTGAAGATTTGATTTGCACTCAAGATTGGTTGAGAGTCGTTCGTGTGCCTATTAATGTTGAAGAGTGCATTGAGAATGCAGAAAAATTTGAGTTGGGTAAGTGATATTTCTAGTTTTATATGTTGTAAATCCTTATATATATCTAATAAGTGAATGTTTCATTTAATTTCTCTCTCTCTTTTTTAAAGATATGGATTGTCTTAATGAGGAGATCACCAGTAAATAGAGTTTACCAATTAAAGCGGAATGAAAATACGTGGTAAGGCTTTCTAATAATTATTTTAGTTCAGTGGATAGTAATTTAAATTTTAAACTAGGTGATCCTTGTTTTATTCCTCCACAATTTGTTTAGCATGGATGGAGACTTTGCATCAAATGGATGAGTTTGTGAGATTTAAGAGAAAGCATGATTTTCTCTTAGTTATTGATGATATAAGTCTCTCATTTTGTAGATAATTTTGTTCTTTAATTTGTAAGACTTGTGCTGGACCTCCTACTTTGCAATATGATCAATATCCACGAAAAAAAAATCATGGATGATAACATGATTGTTTTATGACTTAGAGAGATCTTCATAGAAATTATGCCGTTATCATTATAAAAACTATGTTGGAAGGGATGATTACGGTTCCCAATTCTAGAGAGAGAGGTTCCGGTTCCCGCTTCCTCTTTTTTCGGAACCGGAACCGATTCCACTTAAATGAAAAAAAAACCTGTTGGACCCTAGAATCGAAATTGGAACCTATGAGAGGGTAGGTTCTAGGTTCCAGATTTCGACGGGTAGATTTTAGGTTCCAAAAAATGAGGAACCTGTACTCGAGGGTAGGTTCCAAGTTCCAAGCGGAACCTATAAGGAACCTGTAACCGCTCACCCCTAGCTCTAATACCAATTGTTGAAATATAATAATACGCGAAAACAACAAGATTTTGCAATTTACATCAACACAAAAATACTATAGAAATAAATGATGAATAATAACAACACCAGAAATTTACGTGGTTCAGTCTGAGTATTGATACCTACATCCACGGGGAGAGCCAGCAAATAATCACTATAATTAGATAATCAGAGTTACAATCGCCCACACACTCGAGTGTTTTCCACACATAGATTTAAACCCAAACCCAAAGTATTTACAAATAAATAATGTAAACTCACAACACAAAATTACTAAGTGTTCAAGCCCTAGCAATTTGCTCACGTACATATGAAAAACAAGAATTCCATTCTTTCTTGTATGCTTTGTACGGCAACTGCAACTTCTTGACTTGGCTTTCATTCTTGCGCAGCGCTATCTTCTCTATACGTTGAAGAAACCTTTTCTTTTTATATATGTGTGTGTGTGCCCAAGTCAACAACTCTCACATATAGGAAGAAAATCAAGCACTACTTGGTTTCTTTTATAGATAAAAGAGGAAACCCTTACTTTTATCCTTTTGTGCAAAAGTAATCCAAGTAAAACTTGAAATCTTATAAAGGACAAGAAAACCAAATTCGATTTGGATATAAAACAAATCAAAATCTTTCTATAGATGGAGTTCATAAAAATTCAAACTCGAGGCATATTTCCCCTGAGAATATTCTTTTTTACTCGTGCTGAGAATACTTACAAATAGCATAATCGAAGATCACAAGCATCCTGGCTGATTTTTATCTATTTGATCCAAGTTTTTCAAATTTCCATGGACATATTATGGGTTTCATGACCTAGAAAAACACAAGGAAAATCTTAGCCTAGTAAATAATCATGCCACAGTTATAGCACTATAACAACAACTTACTAGCATAAATGGACGAAGAGCAATTTGAAGACGGACTCTTGACAAGCCTTTTAAGTAGAATGAACACTTGAATCCATCAACAATAGTATGCTCACTATCCTGTATGAGGAAAAGGACTTAAAAGTGATTCAGATATTCAGTTCATAAGCCTCCATATGTCCTCTCATTGGCAAAACAAATGATAATACTAGAATATGGGCAAGGTTTGCAGAGATATAGCAAAAGTCTTCAGCTCTGTCAATGGCAATGTGAGACTCATGTTTTGAGAGGAAAAAGATATAACCAAAAACCTCACCTGATAAGATATGTGAAATTTTTGAGCTGGGAATTCTTGTAGGGGGAATCCCTTCTTCTTTAGACTTCATAATACCCAATCATATTGTAAAGAAAATGCATGATACACATCTTACTAAACTATTTTAAGGACTAGCAATCAGGCATCCCTTTGAAAATGTCAGTGAAGACGAAGTGCTTTGGACTTCATGAATGCTGCTTAATAGTACTTTTGAGAATAGGTGCCAAAGCAATGCAAAATAACGGCAACATCATTCATGAGTTCTCTAATGAGCCATCTTTATCTTATGTGAGTGTTTTATATTAAAATGTTTAAAGTAAAAACCATCTTCGACAAAATAAAAGGTCCAAAGCCCTAAGATTTCATTCTTTACACTAGCCCAAAGATCTGTATACATTTTACTGTCTCATTAGTTTTTGCTTTGCCGATTGATCGTCTAAACAACAAAATGCACTAACTCAATCAATGTTTGAACATTAAGCAAGGGATCGGATGATGCATCTTATGCCATGATACTTGCACTCTTTTCCTTGGATCGATCGAATTTGAATCATCAGGTAGTGACTGAGAATATCTTATCAAGACCAAGAATGATTTGGACCTGTCCAGTAGAAGTCCAATTATCCTCGCTTGGGAAGATTTTGAGAGGAAAATCAAGCCTGAGTTCGTTAATATATCCAGTTAAATTTACCTTTGCTCATAAACTTAAATTAATTAGTTATGCATTTATTATAATATATTAACTACATCACACCACACCAATTCTTCGACATGGGACTTTTTAACACAACCTATATACACATCAACAAAGACTATTGTCACGACTAAATTCATATTGCCACAAAAGTTGTGGGGGTGGATAGTGTGAGTGAAAAATTGGATAGATAGTAGGGGAAGGAAGTGACGCGAAATACTATATAATCTCTTTATGTCGTCCTGCAAAATAACAGACTTTACGGAATGAAAAAAGTCATTACATAAGCGTTGGTAAGTTGCAAACACATATATGTCATTCCATTTAGATAAATAAATTTATCGAATTAGTTGATGGAAGTTTTCAAATATAAAGATACTACCAATATCGTAACTTTTGTATTGCGCTCGCTTGGGAATCGTAACTTTTTTTCGACTACTTGAGTATCATAAATTTCAATGCATTACTTAGTGGCATGATTTTTAAAAACATTCACCTGAATATCGAAAATCCAATGTGGCATAGCACTTTTTGTAGACATATTTAAAAGTTATAGTATCCAAGTAATCTGTTGAAAAGTTATATGACATTTAACTAATTAGAAAAAAATTAGTTATTACAGTCAAGAGCACGATGTATATATATTATGGCACTCAGTTGATTAAAAAGCATTGTGATACTTCATACAAAAAAGTTATAATACTTGTGACATCTTTCTTTCCGAAGTTTCCATCACAAGACTACTCCCGTGAAGTAAGTTAGGAGAGAGAAATGAAGAGAAAGGAAACTTTTTGTCTCTTTCTATGTCCTCCCATAAGCACGAGAAAAATGGAGGGAAATATGACAATTCTTTGTTGGGTTAAATACCGCGAAAAACTCCAAACTAGTATACTTATGACAAATTGACCTGAACCAATTTTTTGACCATCGCAATCTCCAAACTAGTAAACCATTGATAAATTTACCCAAAACTGATACACTTATGACAAATTTACCATCTATTAATTTCCGTTAAATTTTACTATCAAATTGCTGAGTTAGATGACACGTAACAATTAACTAGTGTACCGATTTGGGATTTTACTCTCTATTTGTCATAGTTATACCAGTTTTGTGATTTTTTTTATATCAATCCAATTTAACGGTAGGTATATTTATCACAAATATACCAGTTTGAGGTTTTTTACTGTCAAAAAATTAGCTTTGGGATAAATTTGTCACAATTGTACCAATTTGTGGTTTTTTTGGTCATTTAAGGTAAATTTGTCACAAACATACTAGTTTGGGATTTTTCGCAATATTAATCCTTCTTTGTTTCCCAAAAATACCCTTCATTTTGGTTGCAAGGATAAATTGGACAAAATTTGATTTAGTCATTTTGATTAGTAACTTGTTTTTCTTTTATGTAGACACAATCAAGAGGGGAAATTAAAATTTCCATTCATTTCCTCTCTCTTTTCCCCTTTTCTTTTGAAATAATTTTATAGTAGAATTTAATCAACAACAACAGTAGCAACCAAGTCTTAATAAGGGATAAGTTATTCCAAGGTTGGGCTTATCCAAACTTGGAACCTACCTATAGAGGGAACCTACCTATAGAGGGTTGGTTCCCAAATTTTGAAATCTAAACTGATTTTGTAAACTCTGAAATTGACCTTAAACTGACCTAATCTAGTTTGAGGAGTTAGTTTAGGGAACCTAGATTGTTTTTTGGTTTCATTTTTTTGTATTCTTTGAGAGGACAAACTTACCATTTTAAAGTACATATCCATCAACACATAATATTTAGAAGCGTGATACTAAGCAATAAAACAACAAGAAGTTAAACACCGGTGAAAAACAGACAAAAATCTAAAGCAAAAGGGAATTATCCAACTCATTCTTTAGTCAAACAAAATGAAAGTTAAAGTGATAATAGAAAGTTTTACTTGCCAAAAGTGAGTAATATAAAACACGAATTATAAAACTTCATTCATCATTCATCTATAAAAGAATGCCCTAAATTCTAATCACCTCAAAACAAAACAAACAACAAACATAGTTAAAATGTGCTTTGTCCAAGATCGGTCCAAAGTCGATCCAATTCAGCACCTTGGTCTTTCAACTAGACCATACAATGCTTATGCTCACCCCCAATCTTTACCCATCAAGTAGGTAAGTTGTGTGAATCTTACTACGTTGCTATGCTCGACCGCGACAATTTATTAAATTTTCTAGTGAGCTCTTGATGTTCCATGTATCTCTTTATAGTCTCTTTTCACCTCCTTCTAGGCCTTCCTCTATGTCTTTTAACCAATTATGTATCAAATCCTCGAGAAAAAGGAAATTAGGGGTGTATTTCATAACCATTTTGTTTTTCAAAATAATATCTATTTAGAAATGATTTTTTCTAATTATATTTATTTAATGAGTTTCTAAACATTTGAAGACATTTGATAGTTATCCAAAATTTCTATTTATGGAATAAAAATGTATCTATTACAACCCTTAAATTATTTTGTAACTTAGAATTTTTGAAACTTTATATTTTTATTACATTTTGCTCTTTTTTTCTTCTTTTACTTTTCTTTTTTCACTTTATTTTTCTTCTTCCTTTAGCCGGTCCCCAGCCTCAGCCATGGCCAATGACCTCGCTAGAGCATCACCGACCCCTAGTGCGGCCAAGCCTTGTTGACCCAAGTATTGTTGCGGCTAGGCAAGGCTCGGCCATGGTGGGGTCGAGCCTCACCCAACCACGGCAATGCTCTAGCGAGGTCACTGGTCCTCGTTTGGTCGGTAGCTAGCCAAGGAAGAAGAAGATGATGATGATGATGAAAAAAGAAAATATAATAAAAGAGATAAAAAAGAATGTGACCTTCAAATTTTACTTCTTGATTTTGTTTCAAACCTATTCTTAGGAAAAAAAAGTTACCAAACGAATTTATGTTCTTTTTCATTTCAAGAACAAAAGAACAAAATCAAGCATTATTTGCCATGTTACCAAATAGGCCTAAGAATTATTGTAACTTTCGTATATACTCACTTTCATGCCAAAACTTCTAACTATAATACTTAAGTGCCAAATTAGAAGAAAAATAATCGCTTAAGTGTCTCCAACAACAAATTCCCATAAAAAATTCTACGTGGCTTTTTATTAATAAAAAAAATGCAACATTGACTATGACGTGACCTTTTTATGCTTAAACAACACCATACCCTATTCAATTTTTTATAAATAAAAAAAATCTCTGTCGCAGCTTGTTCTCCCTCACTTTTCCTTTCCTCATCCTCAAGCTCTCCGGCTTCTTGCCCTAATACTTAATTGCCAAATCGAAGGACAAATAATCACTTAAGTACTTCCGACAATAAATTCTCATAAAAATTTCTACGTGGCTTTTTATTAATAAAAAAAAACAAATCCAACATTTATTGTGACGTGCCCTTCTATATCTAAACAACACCGTACCCTCTTCAAATGAGAAAAATAAAATAAAATACCTCACTCTACCGCAGCTTGTTCTTTCTCACCATTCCTTCCTCATCCTTAAGCTCTTCGGCTTTGGCCATGACCCCACCACTTCCTCTCCCCACCACGGTTAGATCGACATTGCCCTCGACTCCAACAAACCTGACCTCGCCGCCTGGGTTTGCCTCTTTATCCCCAGTGGTGCCATTACGAGCTCAATTTTCGCAATTGATCGAGTCGACCTCGTGAAGCTTGTGTTCCTATATGACCGACTGTTGGAGCGGGCCTGCTTCATGCTCGACAACACCAAGCATGGCCTAAATTGCAGTCTTGGTATTCGAACCAAATTGCCTTCCGAATTAGGGTTTGAAGAATTTGGGAAAATTGCTTAATTTGTTCGAGTTATGGTTCAAGAATTGGGGAAATTGGTTGATTTGTCCAATTTAGGGTTTAAATTTGGGGAAAAAAATAATGAACAACATCATTTGGGGCTATTAATGCTAACTTGGATCACCGGCCCACATCGATCAGAAAAATTGATAAAATATTGTCATATCATATTTTAAGTGTCCCAAATTAACAATGGCATTTAAGTGATCCGAATAAAAGATTTGGCTCCACGACGTCATATGAAAGTTGACTTTTTAGTGTCATTTTCCCCAATCCTGGTTCACATCTCCTCATTAGAGGCATTTCTAGGCCTCCAAGATGCACACAAAGAGAGCAACTAACATTTTTATAGGGGAAATTATTCAATCATCCTAAACTTATTTTACAAATGTTAATTCAATTATAAACTTTTTAATTTTACCACTTTAGTCGTAATCTTTATGAGAAATTTCTATATAATTATTCTGGATTTTTTCGTTGGAAATGGCTAATGCGGTGATATGCCACATAAGATGGCCAGGCAATAATTGGATTGCCACATTGGTGATTTCCAAGGAAAATTGACTGGAATAATTACAATGAAATTTTATACAAAGATTTAGGGCTAAATTGGCAAAACTAAAAATTTTAAGAGTGAATTAGCATTTATATAATATGTTTATAACTAATTGAGTAATTTTCTCCATTTTATTCCAACATAATACAAGTTATCAATCAAACCTACTAATTCACGGTTGCTTATTTCCATAATGAAACGGTTATGCTTGCCCAAGCGCACTCCCCTGGCGTCACTACGAATTGTGCATTCATAAAGATTCAGCACACTTTTAGGATCAAAGGCAAAACTTTCTGGGCCTTGGTCTGGAAATTCTCGTCTCAAAATGTCACCATACATCAGTGGCAGTTCTTAACATAAGACGAACCTAATCGGTTAACATTCTCATTTGAGCCGGACGTATCTTCTCAGCGATGGAAGATTGAACGTGATTATTGCGAACACATAAAAGAGTTCGTTAGTGCGGACTACGGAGGAGATTTCATAGAGGCTCGATTGTCTAGAGGCGTTGGATCACCTTGCAAGGGCCACTAACGACTTAAGTCCAGACATTTGGCTTATACAAGTAATCCCGGTCTAATAATAATTGGCACCCAACTTGCTCAAATCAAGATATTAGGATAACGTGTCGTGACAAAGTAAGCGAGATCCAAGTGAAACTCGACAAATTACATTAGCTAATTCGAATTAAAGGGCGTCCTGTTAAGCAAACTCTGATCATTTTATTAGCAAACAACCAATTTACTTAAATCTTCGTACCGAATTTATAGGCAGGAATCCCAACATATGTCGTGCTAAAGAGTCAAATGTATGATGACAAGTTCTATGATCCTTCTGAATTCGAACTAGCACTTGTGTTCAGTTGGCTAACAACACTGAAAAAAAAAAGGAGTCCGATTACGACTTTGAAGGAGAATCAGTGAAGGGAACATCTTCTTATTCACCCATCTGAGATCAAAGCTCTCTGGAGCAGTGCTTGAAAACATGCGAGGACTAAGCCATAATACAATTGTAGACAGGCAGTATAAACAGGAAACGAAAATGAAGGTAGCTAGATTATGC